>JAZHPH010000408.1:0-81489 GCA_037356405.1 Nasonia oneida | reverse complement strand
TATAGTGAAAAATGCTTCCCTGAGCAGTTATCAATCATTCAAAATAGGCAAAAAACGCAGAAAATGCTTAGCACCTGCTTTTGACCCCCTATAACTCGAAGAGTATCGATGAAAAAAGTCTGAAAAAATTCATAAGACTATTTGGATATCTATAGAACATATTCTCAAACTTATGGCTATATTAATTTTTTTAGTTTTCGATTTCACAGAGAACCATCCATTTATTCGTATAAATAATATATATATATATATATATATATATATATATATATATACACACACACAATGGTATATATATATATAGTATAATGGTATATATATGGGTATATATGAAGTTATATATACATATATGCAACTTTACACGATTATGACAAATTCGAGAAAATGGTGAAATGAGGTGTCATTGGTCTATCGTTGCCTACAAATGCGGGAATGAAAATATCAAAATTATCGCAGTGACACCTGTTTTTAGGAGTATCAGGGAACCCTTTTCAAGTGGTTTTAGGGGGATACCTTGCGAAACCAGCAGTTGAGCGAATTTTGTCCAATTTCCGACACTGTGCGTCGTCCACGGCCTCCACCTCTATTTCCTCCGCTTCCTGCGCTTCCTCTTTCTGCTCCTCTCCTCTAGCGATTTCCACCATAGCAGCATCACCGTTGGTAAGTACATGTGAAAAGATACATATAATTAACTTATTATGACAAACAAAGACATTTACCTTACGAACGAACCTGCTGCTGCTGCACTAACTTCTCGGCTACCTCTTCCGTCTCCTCCCTCTTATCCGTTCCTACGCTGCAACACCACAGCTCTCTTCTACTGCACGTCGTACAGCGTCGTGCCCTGCACTCCGTGCAGTACGTACAGCGTGTGCGTATGGTCATACGCTTCATCACCCGCGCACACACTTCACATACATCCCCAAGCTTAGGGATGTAGAAATTGACGGGGCCGATGGAAGGTGAGCTTTTCATGATGTGCAGCGTGCGTTTGATGTCTTCACACTCCTCGTACAGCTCAGCATACGTGTCGCGGTGCTGCTGTATGAGCCGCGACGTACGCTCCATCCGTGATTTTAGGAGAGAGCTTTTCTCCTCCAACTGACGTAAAACAATACTTTTCACCGACATCCTAGTGGAACTACGATCAAGTTGGAACTGACGACTGTAGTGGAAGCAGTCATCTGTAGGGTCTAGGAGGAGAAGGAGGGACGAAGGAGAAACATTTACACTTGTGTTGATTATTGTTCTATACCGTACGTGTGCTCGTACACCCGATACCCGAACGAGCTGGCTGACGCGTTGTGCAGCGAAATGCTTGACAGATACGGGATACTTTTTACGAGCACTAGAGAGCATAACCTTTGACTCTCAAGTGCTCTTCGTAGGAAGTTAATATTTTTTAGTATCCACTTGTCGCCATGAGTCTTAGCAGGCGATACCTATACAGCGGAGATGAATCAGTGTGACAAAATAACTATACGTGTTTGATACTACTTGCTGCTCGACGAACACGGGATACTTTTTTACGATTGTGTGTGTGTGTGTGAGAGAGAGAGATAGAGAGAGAGAGAGAGAGCATGATCTTTGACTCTCGACTGCTCTAAGCGTGAACTTGATATTTTTAGTATCTACTCGGCGGCAAGAGTCTTTACAGTTGGTACCTATGCGCGGAAAAAATGGATCAGTGTGACAAAACAGCGGTTCAGAGTAATCTCAAATGTAATTAACACGTGGATTCTCGGAGCCGTATATTTGATACTACTTGTATGAGAATCGCTATGGTCATCGCTTGCACAGGAAGTCGAATGCTATTAAATGTGATAGAGCATTGCTTTCAGCCGCCTTGTATCGTGCGAGAATCGTCGACGGTATCATTATTTCAGATTGTTATGCATCTTGGACCCGTGAGAGCGTAGGTAATATAATACCTATTAATCAGTCGATCCTCTTACCGTGTAAGTGACATTCGGCGAAATTTTTATACTTGCGAATGATAAAGCTGAGGCAAAACTTATCACAGGATGTTATTTTTTGTGCTTTATACTGTTGCGCGAGTCCACACATCCCCCCACTAGCAAGACGTTTTTATACTATATAAACCCTACGTTGACCTCAGGAGCTCAGTAGTCATGAGAGTAGTTGCATTAAATCAAGAGCTCGCAAGCATGTATAACGTAGCCGAGGAGTCTTTACGCAGTGTAGTGCTTCGCATCGCGGGTAATCTTCAAGCAAATAGTGTTGTTAGACGCAGGTGTACAAGAAGCTGGTGTCTACGCGTGAAACGCATGGTAGCGTGCCAATTATGCCGCAGGTTTTCACGTCTTTTACGATGCTGTGAGCCACAGAAAATTGCACAGCTTCATAGACGCATTTTTAAAAAATGCAACTTAGCTGTGCGATGCGCAGCAGAATTTTGCGCATTTACCTGTGTTGACGCGGTTAATGACAGCATTCGAGGAGAATAATGGTGAGTACATTTTTATTGATTGCAATTTTTCTGCACTATATCGCGTTGTCATTAATAAAAATCAAACAGCACTTGTACTTGGCAACGAGGTAAACGGTGCCACAGCTGATAGCGTCGTCTGCTACTGCTGCTACAAGCTCTGTTTCATTCACTCGCGCGCGCATACACACATTCGTAACGCAGTGTTGTCTGCACTTGCCGTAGAACGCGTCGACTGCTACGTATGACACCTAGTGTTTTCAAGTCGTCTGCTTCAGCGCTAGGGATATTAGCTTCTTACATCTGTCATATTACATAGTATGCGATGCGTATTTCTTTATCATTACAGTAATATAACGTATAATTATAAAATCAAAGAATATACATCCGCTATATTCTATGACAGTGAGAATACTTTTTTTAAACAACTGTTTTTCTCACTATACTTCTTGCTTTTTTTATTAAAAAAAATGTGTAATCAAATATCGGTTAATATTTTGTTTTAATTCATTCGACATCAAAGAGATTTTAATATTCATGTGTTGTATGCATCACTACCTTCGAATACATATAACGTTTATTATAAAAAGTAAGCTCTGTATTTTTAACATAAAATTGTTTTACATTTCAGCGTTAGAAAATTTGTTAGCCGACATAACCTCTGATGAAGATGATGATAATATTACAGAATACACATCAAGTGAATATGTTGAACCTACGTCATCGGATGAAGATGAGGAGGAGGAGGAGGTGGAGGAGGAAGAAAGAGAGGTAAGTGAGACGGAAGAGGAGGATGCAGCGCAAGCGCTGAATGCTGTAACCGATGTACAGTTTGTACCGGCTGAAATGGTGGGGGTGAGCGCTGCCGATGCACACGGAGAGGAGTTGCAGGCGGAGGAGAGCGAAGCCGTAAGGAGAGAAGCAGCAGCAGCAGCGGTGGCTGCGGCGCCTGCAGCGGTGCGTCTTCAGGTGAATGAGGCGATGGAGGAGGAGGAGGAGGATGAAGCAGTAGAGAGAGCGCAGAATGAGCACGATGCTAGAGCAGAAGAGGCTGAAGATGTACCTGCCAATAGGGATTCTCAGCGTATGGTTAATGTTGACCACCTTCTTGCCACATGTATAGAGCCAACAGCTGCTGCTAATAATATTCTACGGCGCTTGATGGAACGAGCAGCTGATGAAAGCTAGAATATTATTGAGTATGCGGAGCATCCATGTGTTAAAAGACGGCAACAAATCCTCGACTTTTTGACCCGACCAGTAGAACCCGAAGAAATGCGGTACACAAGAAGAAGCGCTGGAGGATTGGTCACCGAGCATTTTTTTAACCAGGGAAATCTAAGAGATCGTCAAATTAATGAACGTGAGTATTATGCTATATTTAAATATACATTTTTCTTGAAATAAATTCTTATTTTTAAATATTATTTAAGTTATTCGACGTGGTCTCGAAGGATTTGCAAAGTACCCCAGGGCTTTGAAACAAGATATCATGCGTATCATGTATGTTCGAAGAGCACAAGAAATACGTTGGTTTTTCAATGCTTGTAAAGATACAAATTCCATACTGTTAGACACTGAAAATTTACCTGAAGTGTTTAATCGTCTGGGACAGAGTTTTTCAGGACCACCAGAAGAATAATTTAAAAATAAGAAAGTGTAAAATAGGGTATTCAAATATTTTGTATTCAATAAATTTTTTCAGAACATAATCACTCAAGAGCAAGAGGATAATCAGCCCAGTGAGGAGAATGGGGAGGCGGAGGAGGAGATCAGCGAGGAGGATGAGGAGAGAAGCGAAACAGACGATAATATGGATTATCAAGGAGTCGACGAGGAAAGAGAGGATGAGGATATCCAGCCTCCTGGTAATCGTTTTGATATTTTCCAACAAAATTTGCATTATATATCTAAGTATAAAATAGAAGGTAGACGTATTGTGCTAAAAATAAGATCTCCACCGAAGGATGGATCTATAAATCCGATAGTTTGGTTGGAGTTAGTTATTCGCGATATTGATTCTTATATAATTTCATTATGTAATGAAAACGACATGATTGGCGTCTCCGTTAGAAGTTTAAATTTTGCACGAGGCCGGGTGGGTTATCTTTACGATTAGTAAATAATTTTTTTTTACAATGATTTATGGAATTTAATAAGCGGATTAGCTCAGAGTAATGAGGATTTTCAAATAGATGAGAGCTTTATTCTAATATTAACACTTGTTAATATACCTAATGGTGGCCGAAGTGGAAGTTAGAAAGAGGATGAGTGTTGATAGCTTATCTCAGAGATCGGTTGTATCTATAAGAAATAACCATAATTTATGCTTGCCAAGAGCTTTAATTGTCGTGGAGGCTTATAAGATGTATAAAAAATTATTTTCAAACGAAGCCATTGATAGTTAGAATATTGTCAGAGCTAGCAGACGTGGTATGCAAAAAGAGCGCGCAAATCTCCTTACTATTAATGCAAACGTCGTAATTCCTGCAATCGGGTGCGGTATACGAGAAATAGAGACGTATCAGCGGTATTATGTTGCAAAAAATATCGCTATTGTAATATACGATAGTTTATCTTTTGGAAGTGGAGAACCGCCCTTTTACGATGGAAGACCTCTGTTAAATTCAAATTCTTTTGACATTATAAATCTTTTGTACGACGCGCGAAGGCGTCATTTCGATACAATATTAAATTTAACCGGTGCTGCACGCAATCGTTTTTTCTGCGAACATTGTAATAAAAGCTTTAGATACGTAGATGAGCATAGATGCACAGCCAAATGTGATAGGTGTTTTTGTGCGCCAACGTGTAATTCTAATATAGATATTATAAAGTGTGTAGAATGTAACCGAGAATTTTACGGACAAATATGTTTCGACCGTCACAAAATAGATGGGTCATACAAAAAAAAAAAAAAATAAAAAAATATGCGATGTAGTAAAAGTTTGTAATATGTGTTGCAAACGAATTAATATCTACAAGTCAAAGCACGAATCAATTGGTGCAATCAATTGGTCGCGAAAAACATGATGTAAATCAGCTCTGTTATATTCAACCCATTGGACGTAATGTTAACGCACATATTAATCGTAAATCCCCAAAGAAAAACTTATTTATTTTTTATGACTTTGAGACGCGTCAAGATTCTGCTTACCGTGGACATCCAGAGATAAAAATACACATTCCAAATCTATGTGTTGTACAACAGGTTTGCGATGATTGCATGGATGATGAAAATTTAAATATACTATGCCATACGTGTGGTGTAAGAGAGCATATATTTTGCGATGATCCAGTTAAACAATTAATACGTTTGACAGTACGCGAGAAAACTACCTTCGGTCAAATAATTTGTATTGCTCATAACTCTCGTGGGTTTGATGCGCAATTTATTTTGAGAGAAATCGTTGAAAATATCTCAATAGTACCGAACGTAATATTGAATGGACAAAATATAATTATGCTTCAATGCGGGCGAACAAAATTTATTGATAGCTATTTTTACATGAAATTAAGTGCTTTACCACAAACCTTTTCTCTACCGCCAGCTAGCAAAAAAGGATATTTTCCTCATCTATTCAATACTTTAGATAATCAAAATTATGTTGGAGTATTGCCGCATGGATGTAGACATTTTAAGACTTGCATGCATGGCTTTTCGGAAAATTTTCATTAAGTGCGGGAATACTTGTCCGTTTACAGAGACAAAGACCATAGCTTCTGCATGCTCCATTGTGTATAGAAAAAATTTCTTACGCGAAAAAACTATCGGTATCATTCCAGCAGGTGGATATCGACGCGCTGATAATCATTCGCAAAAGTCAATACAGTGGCTGTTACAGTGTGAACGTGAGATTGGTCGGGAAATCATACACGCGGGTAGAGCACGTGAATTTATGCTTCCAGAAGGGTTTCGTGTAGATGGCTATTTACCTCCGGAAAATGACAATGCAAATAAAGGTATTGTCTTTGAATATCAAGGCTGTTACACACACGGTTGCCCTATTTGCTTTAATAAACGGCGAGATAAAATAATGTCTTACGGCAGAACTATGGATGAGTCGTACGATTATACTTTTCGGAAAATTCAAAAAATAAAAGCCCTGGGTTACGAAGTTCGAGAGATATGGGAATGTACTTTTGATCGGATAAAAGCAGAGAATCGCGAAATCTACGAATATATAACACAGCATCCTCTTATGAGTCGTATAACGTTGAATCCGCGCGATGCTTTTTTTGGAGGTAGAACGGAGAATATAGTTACTGAGTACACGATCGGAAATAACGAAAAAATTCAATATACAGATATATGCTCTCTTTATCCGTACGTGTGTAAAAGAGGTCGATTTCCCGTGGGACATCCGCGAATTTTAATTGGTGAAGACTGCAACGAATTAACGCAGGGGAATAACAATAATCTCAACGATATTGAAGGATTAGTTAAATGTAGTATCTTACCACCGCGTGACCTGCACATTCCACTCTTACCAATTAAAATGCACGGACGTCTTCTTTTTGCTCTTTGCCGCTCATGCTGCGAAGAAATGCAGCAGTGTGACTGCAATCACGAAGACCCAAAAATGCGTGAATTCACGGGCATCTGGGTTGCTGATGAGTTGCGTAAAGCTGTTGAACTCGGTTACAGTATTACGAAAATGTATATTATTTGGCAATATGAGATGACACAATATAATCAAATTGATGGTAGCGGAGGTCTTTTTGCTGAATACGTAAATACTTTCTTAAAAATCAAGCAAGAGGCTAGCGGATGGCTAATAATATCGAAAAAAATTCAGGGTTACGAGCTGTTGCTAAGCTCTGCTTAAATTCGTTTTGGGGTAAGTTTGGACAACGGAGTAATTTGAAACAAACTGAAGTTGTAAAATCACGTGAATCTCTTTTAAAACTTCTTACTTGTCCGGAAAGAGATGTTAATGATATACTAGCAGTTAATGATGAGATACTGTACGTGAATTGGCAATACAAGGATGAGGCTGTCACTCCTGCCCCGCATACGAGTGTCGTGATTGCGGCTTACACCACTGCTCAAGCACGTTTAGAACTATATAATTACTTGAGAAGGTTGGGTGATCGTGTTCTTTATTATGACACAGATTCTTGTATATTTGTTTCGCATGACGATGCTTCGGATGAGTATAAACCTTTTATTAGCTCTAAACTAGATGATATGACAGATGAACTTTGTGGTTATGGTGAAAATACGTATATAAGTAATTTTGTTTCGGGAGGACCAAAGTTTTACGCTTACACAGCTGTAACACCCAATAAAGATGATAAAATTGAATGTTGTAAAGTAAAAGGTATCTCATTAAACTTCTCAAACGGTGTAAAAATTAATTTTGATAGCATTAAGAATTTGATTAATGATGCCTTTGCAAACAAAGATCACGAATCTGAAAAAATGAATGATGAATGTAGTAAAATACGCTTAAAATTCAAAGCTATCAGAAGAACTAATTAGCATGAAGTTGTAACGCGTGAAGAATCGAAAACATGTTGTGTTGTATTGAAAAAACGACGATACCTTACGTCACTTAAGTCTCTACCTTTTGGATATAAGAATAATTAACTTTTTGGATGTATTTATTGTAAATAAAAATAAATATAAATTTTTATATAATTTCCTTATTTTTCCATTTAAAAGATCCCTAACACATTTTTATATCCTCAGTATAGCTTCTGTCATCGAAGAGAACGCTTCTTATGGAAATTTAGCTCATTTTAACGCATAATTCAGCTTACTCGTGTTGTTATTTAGCTTGTTGGACACGAATATCAGCTTAAACAGCGGTAATAACAGCTTGTGATTCAGCACACGTAAAATTAGCTTATTTTTACGTGTGCCGTGCCACGCCGCTGCCACCGACCGTCCGCGTGCCATAAGCTTATTTTAAGGAAAATCTCTCTCTTGTGCGTGTGTGTGTGTGTGAGTACTCGGCAAAATGGATATGCGATTCAAACATCCGTTTACGTGTATCGTTAGCGGACCCACGGGATGTGGTAAAACAGTTTTTGTCAAAAGGTTTCTTCGACATCTTCCACTCATGTGCAGTGTAACTTTTGATCGGATATTACTCTATTCTGCCGAGTGGCAGTCTACGTATGAGACAGACTTTGTTCCAGGAGGCATAAGTAGGGAGAGTAGAAAAAAAATTGTTGAATTTCACGGGGGATTACCTCAGCCTTCAGATTATTCTCAAGACAATGAAAAGAAAAAATTATTAATTATCGATGATTTAATGAGAGAATCTTCGAATAACATTATTCTCGATTTATTTACAAAGGGAAGTCATCATAAGAATTTAAGTGTGATTTTTATTACACAAAATCTTTTTCACAAAGGAGCTGGTCAACGCGATATCTCATTAAATGCAAATTACCTCGTTATTTTTAAAAATCCACGTGATCGTTCGCAAATACAATATCTAGCGCGTCAAGTCTATCCCGAAGACCCAAAATTTTTACAAGAAGCGTATCTCGATAGTACGTCAACTTCTCATAGCTATCTTTTGTTGGATTTGAAACAGTCGACCGAGGATGAATTTCGTTTCCGTACCTCTGTTTTTCTCGATGATAAATTGAGTTACGCATATGTACCGAAGAAGAATAAGAAATTCCGATAAAAGTAGAGGATTCTATGATTAAAGCTTCAGTCTGATTGAAACAATGGCCGGGAGAGGAGCGTCTGCGAGAACCGATAGTCGTAGACAGCGTAGAAGACAGCGTGGAGGTGGTGGTGCTGCTGCTGCTGCTACTGCTACTGAAGCAGAAGAAGAAGAAGAAGAAGATACAAGGTGTGGATGCCTACCAAACCATTTTACAAAAAAGTGTGTTGCAGTATTGAATGCTCTTTGTCATGCAGATAGTCAACAGCGTTTAGCACTATTACGTGTAGCTGATAAAAAACTCATTAAAAGCATATGCGAGTGCGTGTTAAATGTATTACGCGGAGTCGTTAAAATAAAAAACTCACACAAGTCAAAGTTAAAAAAACATAAAAGTGTCTTGAAAAAATTATTAAATAAATCCAGTAGTAATAACATTGAAAAAGAGTGGGAAAAAAGAAACGCGTCCTTATTCAAAACGGTGGTGCCTTTTTACCAATGTTGCTTGCACCAATTATAGGTGCACTTGTGTCAAAAATATTTGGAGTCTCTGGAAATTAAAATATGGAGCACGCTCGTAAAATGGTCATTGTACCAGAGGAAACATACGAGAGAGTAACGAAGCAACAGCATCAACAACAACAACAACAACAACAACATATATTAGAAGAGTCGAGTAATGCTTTAGAGCCAACGATACAGACAAAGGGTGATAATTTAAGTCGTCTCGATGCTGAGATGCACGATATACTTTTTTCAAAAAATATCACCGATGAACGTGAAAAATGTCAAAGTATTTACAAAATTTGGAGGTCAGGAACTTTTATCAGATGCAAATATACTTGATGTAGAGCATGAAAATAAAGATATATCGAGTCCATTGTCCGATGAAGCGATACTTGCAAGCATTTCCAAGGGTTATGTGAGAAAAGCAAGTTTATTGCTTCAACATTGGAAATCAGCATAGCATCGTATTAAATGGAATAATTCAGGTACAGTTAGCATTGATGATAAAGCTATACCACACTCAAATATTATAGATTTACTAGAAGACGTGGTACGGAGTAGACCTGTTGAAGAACCTGTAGGAAGATTTCAATTAGCTAATTTTATAGCAACAACTGACACTCCACCCAAATTAATAAGTAATCCAGAGATGATAAAAATTAGTGAAAGTTTGAAACGTGCATTAAACAAAATTCCTTCAACCAAGAGAAATAATTCCGAGAGCGTTCAGACTTTGGAACAAGGTACTAGACTCGCGGCCGCACAACGCTATAGTGCACGTTTGAATAAGAAAAAATCCATACCGCAAAAAGCAGACAACAAGTGGCTGGCTTATAAAATTTAACATGTCTTATGAAAATCAATACTTTGACACTAGACACGAGACTGGATACGTTGGTGCACGTAATCTGTTATGAATCAATGGTAAAAATAAGAAGAAGAAAAGCGAGGTTAATGAGTGGTTAAGTAATCAAGATGCATACACACTACACAAACCTATTAGACGAAAATTTCCTAGATTGATGTACAATGTCACTAATGTGGATGATTGTTGGGAAATGGATTTGTGTGACATGCAATCTCTCAAAACGTATAACGATAATTTTGCGTATTTACTTGTAGTCATAGATGTTCTCAGTAAATATGCTTGGGTCGAGCCTTTACGTGACAAAAGTACAAAAAGTGTTGTAGCTGCTTTCGACAAAATCTTAAAAAGAGCCGATGGGCGACGCCCAATTCTTATACAAACTGATCGAGGCAAAGAGTTTGTCGGATCAGATTTTCAAAATTATATAAAACAACACAAGATTAATTTTCGAGTAGCACGTAATCCCGATGTTAAAGCAGCCGTCGTCGAGCGTCTAAATCGCACGCTCAAAGAACGTATGTTCAGATATTTTACTCACAAAAATACTCATAGGTATATCGATGTTATTGAAAATATCGTTTACGCGTATAATCACACTATGCATAGTGGTACTAAAATGGTTCCGGCAGTTGTAAATATTCGTAATGCAGTTGTGGCAAGAAAAAATTTAGAAAAAAGAGCTCTTAGTCAGAGAAAAAAGTCTAGAGCACATATATACAGCGTGGGTGATCATGTTCGCATCAGTCGGTTGAAAGGCACCTTCGATAAAGGTTACGAAAAGAATTACAGTGAAGAGATCTTTAAGATTACCCGTGTCTCACGTCGTCAAAATCTCTTCACCTATGAATTGACTGATTTAGAAGGTGAAATAATCGACGGATTTTTTTATCCAGAAGAACTAGTTCGAGTTGGCGATGATCGTTTGTCAAAAAATAAGGAATTCGAAGTGGAACGTGTGATCAAGAATAGGGGACGTGGTGTTAAAAAACAAGTTTTTGTAAAGTGGCTTGGCTATCCTGATAAATTTAATTCGTGGATTAAAGTAGTGTATAATAGTATATATACTGTTATATGTGGAGTAAAATAGTATATAAGAGTAACAGTAGTATGAAATATTTTGCTAAAAATACATCTTGCTTCACCACGCACTTATCGCACGAAGTACGTCTGCATGGTAAGTGGAGTGTTGCTCTCACGGAAATCAGCATACCATGCACGATGATGCATATTCAGAAACACGAATGTAATATAAAGTTTGTTAACGCACGTAGAATAGCAGTTGCAAGAAAGAGAGACATATCTGAATATTTACCGGATTGTACAAACGACAAACACAACGATGCCATATTTCCACCAGGTGTTTACGAGAATCTCAACAATCTCACAGAAGCTATAAACAATATACCTGAATCTCACTTACGTATTGAACAGGCAAAGAAAAAAAGTGGTTATTACAATTTACATAAAAAGTGTGAATGTGAGGAAACTCATTTTTTCAGCTTGAGCGAAAAGGTCAAACGAATATTTGGCTTTGAGAATGAAAAATATAGAAATCAGGAATTTATACCCATGATTCCATCTGTAGAGTCGAAAAAAAATGCAACATTGATAGGAAACAGACCTGGTTGTTTGGCAAGAGCGATAGCTGATCAATTTTTCGTTTACTCAGATATTTGTATTCCGTACACAGTCGGTGACGTTCAAGCATCCCTTTTGCGCATAATAACACTCGATAATTCAAAATATAAATTTGGTGCGAGAGTGGTCAAACAATTTGCACCGGGAATTATCTACCTTTGTTAAATAACACATTTCAGAATATAATAATAGATATAAGAGATGAAAATGGGAATCATATACCATTCGAGTACGGGACGTTGTCCGTAACACTACATTTCAAGCGCATTCTCTGAGAAAAAATGGCTTACTACGCAGAATACTATGCCGATCAAATCGGTGGTGGTGATGGTGGAGGAGGAGTACGTCGAGTGTTTGCAGGTTCAACTTATCAGCGAGGTCATGGTGGAATCAGCAGCTTTTTGAGTGGATTATTTCGAAGAGTTTTACCTTACATTACGAGTGGTGCTAAAGCCGTTGGAAAAGAAGCTATCAGAGCAGGAATGCATGTACTAGATGATGTGGGAAATCACGGAAGCAATTTTAAACAAGCTGTAAATATGCGCATGCGTGAGTCCGGTAAAAATCTTAAGCATAAAGCCGCTGATAAAATTGCCGCTATGATGAAGGGATCAGGATATAAGATACGCGTTAAAAAGCGGAAGCGTCAATCGTCCAAGAACAGTTCAGCTGTACGCATCAGCAGTAAAAGTGGCCGTGTAAAGAAGAAGAGCCGTGTCAGTGTTCACAAATCTACGAAAAAGAAAGCGGGTAAAAATAAGCCAAGGAAGAAGAGAAAACAACGCAGTGTGAGCGATATTTTTGGATCTACATAGATATTATTTAATATGGCTTTTCTACACTCAAACTCATGCGAATGCATGAAATCAGAATTAGATTTATTTACATTACCACCAACACAGACTTCGGTGGAAAGCTCTCAATTTATACATTATAAACCAATTTCTTCACTAACAGACGATGGGCCGTTGGAATTCGTCGTTCCAGCTGGTAGTGATTATCTCGATCTTGCAGACACAATGCTAAGCATTCGTATGCAGATAGAGCCAAATGTTGAAATAACAGAAGCAGCTAAAGCTACAGAGTATCCGAAGGTAGCAGCAATAAATAACACGTTAATTCGCTATTTAACCAAATAGATGTTTTCTTTAATCAAAAATTGGTTTCACCACCAAACAATGCTTATCCTTACCGAGCTTACATCGAAACACTGTTAAATTATTCAAAGAATAGTATGGAATCACATCTCACGAGTCTACTCTGGTATGCGGATACCCCTGGAAAATGGGCAGCGCCTCCCAATACCAAGCGTACTGATGTAAATGCAAATATTGGTCAGTGTAACCGTCAGTATTTTACCCAAAATGGTAAAACTGTCGATTTACTCGGTCATTTGCATTGCGATGCTTTTAATCAAAATAAATTTCTGTTAAATGGTGTTGAACTGCGATTACGATTGGTTAGGAGTAAGGATGCTTTTTGTTTGATGGATTTTACAGATGATAAATTTACTATACGCATTAAGGAAGCTTCACTGATTGTGCGTCGAGTTAAAATAAGTCCAGGTGTTATACTAGCTCATGCTAATGCACTTACAAAAGCCACTGCTAAATACCCAATCAATCGTGTAGAGGTGAAGGAATTTACAATGCATAGAGGTATTCTTGGGGATACACTGGACAACGTTATTCTCGGTCAAATACCCAAAAGAATAATCATTGGATTTGTGGATTACAAATTAATCCATTTAATTTCCAACATTTTAATATAAACTATATTTCTCTTTATGTGGATGGTGTCCAGATTCCCAGCAAACCATTGCAGCCTCGATTTACGGGTGAAAATCAATTATTTATCGACTCGTTTCATACACTATATTCTGGGACTGGAATTCATTTTATTAACGAAGCATTAATTATCTCACGATCGAACTACGATGAAGGGTATACATTATTTGCTTTTGATCTAACGCCTGATTTATCAGCAAATTCAGTTTCTCATTGGAATTTAATCAAGCACGGCAGTGTTAGTGTAGAGGTAAAATTTGAAAGAGCACTTGAATCTACAATCAATTGTATAATTTACGCCGAATACGACAATGTCTTGGAAATAGATTCAAGTAGGCAAATAATAACGGATGTTAATGCATAATACCGTTAAAGCGATGGAAAAGTAAGAGGAGAAGGTGGAGAAGGAGAAGAGGGATGGGGAAAGAAGCAACATCAGCGCCTCTATGCTATAGATGAGCAAAAAAGCTAAACGTCATACTCTCAGTGACGTTTGAGAAGTGAGCGAGTTTGGATCGACTGTGTCAATTTTGTATAGTATCATGGATTACGTTATCAATATTCAGGGTTTGAGAGACCGTAACAACAAGTTTACACCTAAAGAAGTTGGTGTACTTGGTTTAGAGCACAGAATCGTCCAACATTGGATAGTTAAGGAACCCCATAGATTTGAAGAACTTGCAACTGGACTTAAAAGAACTAACGACTACGTTTCTAATCATTTTCATGGAATTCGTTGGCATGAAGGTGACATCACCATTGAACAACTACAGTATCATTTACAACAAATAGCCAAAGTGGCTATACGTATTTTTACACGCGGCCATTACAATTGGAGATTCCTGGAGACTGTAATGTGTCGAGAAGTTGTGAACGTTGAAGAAATGTATGCCCCGAATTTTGACGAATTGAAAATAAATTATTCAGGTAACTTCATGTGTTTAAATCATGGCATTCAAGGTATAAACTCCAGTCGCGATTGTGCTCTCAATCATGCATATGTGTTACGAAAGTGGTTACACTCTATAGCTGAAGGTATAACACAAGATTCTGCACAGAAATTGAGTGATGCATGGTACTGCAAACTAAACTCGCGGGTACGTACAGCTACTTCATCGTCTATTTACGAGACACACGAAGAGGACGTAGTCGATCATTGCTGAAATAATAATAATAATAGAATGAATACACAAGAATTACTAAAAGCTCTTGACCCGTTAACCGTCAAGACAGTTGGCGTGTATGCTGCGGATAGAATTCCAAACGTTTTGGAATACCCCGCGGCCATCATAGCTAATACAGATGATCACACGAAGAAAGGAACACATTGGATTGCTATCTACATATACTCAAACGGTTATGGAACATACTTTGACAGTTACGGACTACCACCAATGTCCCAACATCATCTTAAACGACTCAAAAGAAATTGCAAGCGGTATCAGTGGAATAAAAAAAAGTTACAAAGTTTTGATTCACAGGTGTGTGGCCAGTATTGTGTTATGTTCCTTCACCATATGGTTAGGCTACATAACTTACGCGCGTTTTGTCATAAGTTCTCGCGAGATTCACGAAAAAATGATGCCGTAGTTGTATCTTTCTATAAAAAGCTGTTACGAAATAATAATCATTGTGTACGCTCGAAAGATGTTAGGAGGTTTGGAAGTGAAGCCTCGCGCGGCTCAGGATTTTGTAATCAAACATGTACTTCGAGAATGTATGTAAAGTAATAATAATAATTGTCAGATATCATGTAGTAAAAAATATGAATAAAGTGTAATATTTCATAATATAAAAAATGTTTTCATTTATAGAGCCTTACTCATTCCTTTAATTCCATACTGTAGTACTATGATATATTTTTTCCTGTTGCATCATACCTCGCTGTATAGTTCTAAGTACATATACATCGGCATTTATTAACGGTTATAATACTAACATCCGGTGATATTTACTGTTTAGTTTTATATTCCATTTCAATCTTTATCTGTAAGAGAAAGAGAAGCTGATAAAACTGACGGTTGTAGTAGTAGTAGAGTAAACATCCTGTTCTTAAAAACTCGGAGAAATGTAACCGTAACCTTTGACGGTTAATGAATATGATACTTCCTTTGTGAAGTTCTGAGAATACACGCGCAGAAAATCTTTCCCTACTGCATTCGATCATTTTACTTTGAGGTAGTGGGGGGTAAAATGTATAAAAGAGCTTGAAGAGTGAGGAGCTCCATCAGTACTTTCGTGAAAGTTTGAGAGATCGTTTGCTAAGTCTAACTCTAGTTACCAGGGAAGCTATCGACCAGTGGTGAAACTCTCAACGTCTACAACATGTTTTAAATCCGTCAAATTTGATGCATCTGGCTGGAAGGTCTTAAAGAATTACTTTGATCTTATAAATTGCTATTTCCAAGATGCGTACAGATTCCAAAGTGAATACGCTCGACCAACGAAGGTGTACATGGAGAATCATGATCTGATGTTTACTTCTTCATACAATACCAAATCCATATTGATAAAAGAAAGACCTGTCGGAACATCCATCTTTCCAAATCTTTTGATTGACGAAGATAACGATGATGTACTGCATACAGTTAGTGCTTCCCATTTCAATGACTACACTGATGCTGCTGCTGCTGTCGCTACTGTTACTGATGGTGAGAATCTACGTCATCAACCACCACGAGCAAAGAAACAAAAAACAGCTTATCATCAACCATCGATATGCATGCAGCAAGCCACTTTTGACGGGTTAAAAATTGTCTCACAGTGTATTGACGAACGTATGAGTAAACTTGAAGAGTGTGTTGATAAAGTGAATGAAATTGTTTCTCATATTAAGAAGTTTATAATTGACTGTATTAAAAACGATGGTAATGAGAAAGACCCTAATTCTATACTAAAGACGTATGAGATGTTTCAACAATATTATACTTTATACACTGAAAATATTAAAATTATAATTCACGACAAGTTTAAAGATACTATTGAGGAAATAATTTTAAATATAATCTTATGTGAAATCGCTGCTTTTCAATTGTTTGATATATATAAAGACATTTATACTGCCATAATTAAAGTATAAATATACATGCTATTTTTTGTCATTACGCATTGTACATATCTTCCTATCTTGTAATAAACCAGAAAATATTAAAATATTCACTTTTTGTGACATCATCTAAACCTCCCACCCTACTCCCACTCCTTACGACTCTCTATAAATATCACTCTACACAAACATTCATAAAACACTTTTTGTTAGCATGTGACTTGCTTATAGATAACGTTAACACATATTTTCAATTTAACGAAAGTTTGAATAAACAACTTTTTGGCACACCAATCTCTAAATCTCTGGATTGTTTGCTGACATTGTCATGGATGATCTAGTTTCCCGTCCGAAAACTCGACTTGACGAGCTCGGGTCGAGTCTCGAGTCGAATCGAGTTGCTCGAACTGTTTGAGCCTCTCGAAAATTTCGATTTGCTCGACATTTTTGAGCCGCTAAAATAAAATTTTTCAAAAATAAATTTTTTTTAATTTGCTCGATAATAAGTTTGAGCCGATCGAACTTTTCAAGCCGCTCGAAGTTGACAAGCCGATCGACAATTTCCCGCAGCTCAAAAAAATCGGGAACTCGGCTCGAAGTAGACAAAAAGACTCGACCCGACCCGACTTGAGTTTTTCAGGAACTCGCTCAACCCTACTTAAGACGAACTGTCTATCAAACCAGTATTCTTTTTTGCTATGTAGACTGTCGTCTGGTTATATAATGTCTTATTACATGCATTCCGAACGATAAAATAAATGAAACTTATTTTCAACTCATACAATAGCAGATTATAATTTACTCACGAAATATAAGAAAACAAATTCATAAGCTTTTTAGACGTTCTTTTTATCAACTACGAAAATAAATTAATAACTGATTGGTACACAAAATCCACATTCTTGGGCAGATTTTTACATTATAAGTCATAAAATTCGATGCCGCAAAAAATCGCCATGGTGTATAATCTCGTTGAGAGCAATCAAAGTGTCCAACAAAAAATTTTATAACAAAAACATAATTAAAGTCAAAGAATTATTGCTAGATAACAGCTACCCCGCAAACTTTATAAATAAGTATGTACGGAAATCTTTGTCGATAATAACATCTAACGAACAACCCAGACAACAAACGAGCAATAATACAACCAAACGAAATAAATTGTGCCTACCTTATATCAGTCATGCCCTGAAAGCGAAAAACATTGTATCGGTCCCAAAAATAAATAGCTAAATGTGGAACATCGCCATTAAAGGTAAAGTCAAAAAAGAAAAAAAAATCTCGAAAACAATGTTGTATAAAAACTTGAATGTAATGACTGCTCCGCAACGTATGTAGGCCAGATGAAACAAAATTTGTGTATAGTTATCAAGGACACAACAAATCAAACAAAAATGATCAAATCTCTGACCATACAAAAAACAATATTCACACTTTTAACTTTAGTAAATTTGATATCAAAGGCAGAGAACCGAATCTTAATTCTTTCTACATCCTGCCTCGGGAAGACCGACAGATGCTTTCCAACGTTTTCGTATGACCACCGAGGGATAGACTCAAATAATAGAGGACTAAATATTCTGTATTACACTTGTATAATCATGAAAGATAGCAAGATTATAATACATTTAATTGTGGTCATTTTTGTCTCAAGTTTTTGAGTGGAAGTTTCTATAAGGAGATGACAAAATAGCTAATAAGTTATTATCAGTTTTATTGTCATGGAGATTCATTAACTCTGAGTCTCTCTGCTACAACTTCTATACTTGAAGCTCAATACTTGCCTCCTATTAAACTATTTAGAAATAAAAATTACGTTCTTGGATTAGTTGCAATGCTTACATTTAACTCAGTTCCCAATATAGATAAAGGTAATAACAATTTCTACGTAGGTGAGGAGATAGTTCACTTACCAACAGGTAACTACGAGATTGAAGATATGGAAAATTATCTTCGTGATACTTAAACATTGAAAGGTTTATCAATATTTCACCAAAAATAAAACCTAACAATAACACTCTTTGCAGTGTAATTCGGTGTGGTTATATGATTGATTTTTGTGCGCGAGATTCGATTACTTAACTACTAGGCTTCTCGCAACGCATTCTTAAAGCTAAAATTATTCATAGCTCTGATACCAGTGTCTATTTTTAAGGTGAACGCTTTATGAATTGAGTGTATCATTACTACTGACTCCTATATAAGCGGTCAGCAAGTGCTTACCATACACGAGTTTTTTCCCGCAGCACCGCGAGGCTAAAAGGTTACCGAAGTTCCATCACAATTTATTAACCTTCCGATAGTGTGCGCTTAGAGTATGTCTTCAAAATAAACTTGTAAATCGCCCTTAGGCAGCATCTTTGGAATTGATTATTTTAGAGGCTCCGATTAATTTGCTGTCAATCGATTTTTATGGTCTTTCAAATATAGGACAAGGCGGTATGAAATAAGTATTGGTAACAATAGACGCATCCTCAAAATTTGTTGTGATATAATCCATTGTGAAGATAAACTTGTACAGCGGCTATTAAAAAAATTTAATGATTATATTTGGCGTTATGGAAAACTAAAACAGATTTCATGCGACCAAGGTTCACAATTTGCTGCGAGCGCATTGATAAAAAAACTTAGGGGAATCAGCTTGAATTAATTTAAATACAAATAGAAAAAATAATGATTATTTAAAAAAATGTTAATATTTATTGATATTAAAAAAAAAATTGTAGACTTTTAACATATGTATTTATAATGTCAGTACTATTAAATTGTCCTTATACTGTTCTGCTTAAGGGTTAGTCATATATTATTTGTTAATTGAATGTATGTAATTATGGAAAATAAAAATTGATTGAAAATTATACAACCTATGGCAAATATCAATTTAATTTAAAAACTGGTAATTTATTACATGCAGCATTGATTTTGGCTGTTAAATAAAAAAATTTATGAACATTACTTTATCACTTATAAAATTAATTTAATACAGCATGTAGCTTAAGTTAATGTGTATCGAACGTATGGAACTTCTACATCATTTCCATCCATATCGTTACAACATAACTCAAAAACAAGCGCACGTACATGAGGTTCTAGTTTCTTTTTCGATACTTTTTTTACAACTTCTGACATTGGTAAATTCATTCGTTCTTGACATTTTTGTTTTGCCATAAAAAATGAATAAAGCATGCATACTCCTTGAGATAGCATTGTAACTTCTAAGTTATACTTTTGTTTGAAATAATCTAAAAATTCTTTTAGGGTCATTTCTCCTTTAACTTCAAATCTATCCCACAACGTCCATTCAGTGTCATAATATTTTAATCTAGGTGCAGCAATGGGTTCCGAAAATCCAAAGAATGGTAATGCTAGGTTGATGAATCCATTTTTATACAAAGATAGATCCTTAAATCCATGTGCTAATTTAATTAACTCAAAACATATTAGACCAGCTACGACACTTGTAGTTGTGGCGATTGCAGGTATGATTTTACCAGCGATTAATTTACTTTTATGTCGATCTGCAGCTTGAATTCTATAATTAGCTGCTCGTAAGTTAGAAGCAGCAACTATGAAATCTATATGAAAATTATTATCATCATCTTTTTCAAATTCTTGTGGATGAATTGTAAGTCCTGAAAAATAAAGTGTTTATAAATGTTATTTGCTTGTATAATTATAAATTAGAAAGGAGTATTCATCATAATCATTACTATATACATATACATTATATAAAAAACAATTTTTGTAACACATATGGGGCATTCTGCGTAAACTGAGACAGAGCTGTACCTAAAAATCCTTCTGACCTACAAATTTTTAAAAAATCATAAAAGTTAGCGTTTTTTATCTACTTTTGATTACCAAGTGGCACTTTTTAATATTTTGACCCTAGGAAGAGCTGCATGTCCCTTAACCTCAAAGAAAATACTGTATTACAATTGAAATGCTTATAACTTTTCACAGGAGCGGTCATTTTTAACCAGCCAGGGCTTAAATTAAAGCTCTTTTATTCTGCTTTGAATTTAAAAAATATAATTTATATTGAGTCCCTGTTTGTTAGTTATCTATATATATTCTTACCTATGGTTAAAAATGACCGCCAGGGTCGACAGTTATGAGGATTTTAAAAATGCAAAAACGATGCAGGCTTTTCTTTGACTCAGTTATTTGAGATTAGTCGTAGACATATTTTTGTTTTATCCTCGCTTCGCTTGCCATCCTCCGATGTGCCGAGGTGTTGTTTATATAAATTATTCTTCTCGGGGAGCATAGGGTAGCTGGGTTTAAACGCTTTGGTTTTAGATTCTATCCTTGCTTCGCTCGCCTTCCTCCAATGTGCCAAAGTGTTGTTTACATAAATTATTGAGCTTAGAGAGCACGTAATAGTTGGTTTTGTGCAATTTAGTTTTTTGATTTATTTCTCGCTTCGCTCGCCTTCCTTCGATGTGCCGATGAGTTTTTTAAAATAAATTATTGAGCTCGGAGAGCACGGGGTAGTTCGGTTTGTGCATTTTAGTTTTTGATTCTATACTTGCTTCGCTCGCCTTCCTTTGATGTGCCGAGATGTAGTTTAAATAATTTATTGAGCTCGGAGAGCTTAGGTTAAATAGGTTCATTCAATTTGGTTCTAGATTTATTTTTTCCCTCCTTATGCTTGCCTCGCTTTCTCCGAAGTTGAGTCTAAAGCTTGCTGCATTCTGTTGCAAAATTGATACAAGATTTAGTTTTAGAAAAATAAAGGACTGAATTTTGTAATGTATTTCGTATGAAGTTGTTATATGTATTATTTTACAAATCTCGAGTTGTGCAGTAATTTGCATTAACGAAATTGTTTAAACAAATTAATTTGCAAATCCGAGGTCAGATTCGTAATCAGCGACCGTAAAAACCCCTTATAGTACATAGGTTTCTTTCAAAACTCTAATTATGCTGTAATTTGCATAAACAAAGTTGTTTAAACAAGTTATTTTATAAATCTGATATCAGATTTGTAATCAGCGACCCAAAAAACCCCTTATAGTTCATAGGTTGATGCGTAATTAAATTATTTTACAATTTCAGTACATAGTGTAAAATGGGCTTTATCGTTTTATTACATTTATACTGTTGTTTAAACGTTTTGATTATTCTAATTATGTCTACATAATTTGTACTTTTCATTTATTATTATTCAAATGTTTTCAACCGCCTGTAAAGCCGAAATTGAAATTTTTTACGATTTCAATAATGCGATTCGGGTAAAAGTACGTAAACTATTCAATAAATGTTTATGACTAATATTAAAGTTAAAAAATTATTTTTTTACAGTAACTTGTATTCTTTTAGTACCTAATTAGTTTCCCGATATTCAAAATTTAATTACAGCAATTTTTTTTCGATTTTCAAACTATATTGTGCCATGTTTATTATACCTGTTTTATACGTATAGAATACTATACGTATACTATACGTATACTATACGTATAGTATACTTACGCAAGGTGGATTAACAGCCCTGATATAAAGTTTAAAAGAAATTTGACTTACATAACCTTTAACTGTCAAATTAACGTTGAAGTGTGTTCAACTGTATACTGCGTTAAACATTTATTCAAATGTATAGTTTTGAAAATGAGTTATATTTGTAAGAATTGTACATAATTTTAAATATTTTGATATTTCAACACTAAAATATGTATGTATGTATATATGTATATATACATACACACATGCATACATACATATTGCCGCAGTGTTACTTAACTTCGACTGCTGAGGGGAAAGATGTGAGATAAACTGAGCTCTGACACTCCTAGACTGCCGTCAAGTACAGGGGCGGTTTAGCCTACCTGTCCTGGATGCCGTATCAACTGGCAAAACACACGCTTGCAAAACTAGGATTTGAAAAGAAAGATGAGCAGAAAGTAGGTGGGATGAAGAAAAAAAAAATAAATAAAAAAATTAAGATGATACGTACACCTACGAGATAACTTTAGGACTTCGGATACTCCAAAAAGTGTCAATGAAACTGGGTCCCTCACCCAGAAAACAGACAACATCAGTCTGAAAAAAGCTAGCACTGGCGTCATGGATGCGGCTACTTCGAGCGCAAAGAAAAAAATACTCAAAGCCTGGAATAAAATCCAGAGTAGAACTGGATCCCTGGGGCCGGCTTTATATAATAGTAATGAAAAAGATCAAAAAAAGCTACGAACCCTCTTCTATATGCACAGAATTAATGTACTGTATCGTGATTACGCTGTTTTCCCTTCGATTGGACGAAACATATGGAATCGAGAAAAGGACAGACAATAAAAATATTACCCTAATTACTACGAAGAAGCTGCTGACTGCATGCAAAAAAGCGGGAAACAACAAGGCTCCAGGCCCGGATAGCATATCCAATATTACATTGAAACATGCCATCTACACCCTGCCTGAAGTTTTTGTATAAATCACGTAACGGGTATACATATCGGTAGACATGAAATGTACTAGGTTATAAGTGACAAATTTGTATGTAAAACCACTTATTAGTCATTATATCATGTTTGTTTTCTACATAACTTCTAGTAGTAGGTCAGGCCCATTCTGAAACTTTACAGCTGCTTTTTTACTATAAAAAGGTATCTTTTTACTGTATTGAGATGGTCGGAGTCTGGATCAAACATTCAGATTTTCAAATTTTAAGGTTTAAAATGTAAATAAGGTAGCCTTGACACACACACACACACACACACACATATATATATATATATATATATATATATATATACACAGGGTGACCCAATTTAAACGGGCACCGCTCATAACTCGTCAGGGACAGCCACAATCGAAAAAATGGTGGAGACCAAAGTTGTAGGATATCGAAGGGGCAACCCGATGGTGACCCTGGATTTGACCTTGAACGCGTTTTTCAAGGTCATTTGAAGGTCAACTTTGGATTTTTAAATAGGAACCCCATTCTTTTATGGCGGGAATAGAAAGAGCGGTAAATTTTACGTTCAGAATGGTATGTTCGGTTGCGGCACTGAAGGTCATCTCAATGTCCTGCAGCCAGAATGAAACCCCGCCTACGTAATTCCTCTAGCAACGCCAAATTAAAAAAAAGTGGTAGAGACCATAGTTGTAGGACCTGAAAATCCACCCTGCTACGTCCTCGTCGTGGATCCTGGACATCAAGTTTTATAATGATGACAAAACTCAGGAAATGGTACGCTAAATGATTAAAATCTTTTCTTTCTATTTTAAATTTACTACTTCGTTTAAAGTGCAACATTTTACACGCTTTCAGGATCCGGAGTCGAAAAAGTGGGTGCTGTTTGAAAAAAAATAATTTGACCTTGAAATGACCTTGTAGGACTGGCTCAAATTCGAGGTCACAATTCCCCCCCCCCCCCCCCCCCCCCCCTATACAACAACTTTGGTCTCTACCACTTTTTTTTAATTTGGCGTTGCTAGAGGAATTACGTAGGCGGGGTTTCATTCTGGCTGCAGGACATTGAGATGACCTTCAGTGCCGCAACCGAACATACCATTCTGAACGTAAAATTTACCGCTCTTTCCATTCCCGCAATAAAAGAATGGGGTTCCTATTTAAAAAACCAAAGTTGACCTTCAAATGACCTTGAAAAACGCGTTCAAAGTCAAATCCAAGGTCACCATCGGGTTGCCCCTTCGATATCCTACAACTTTGGTCTCTACCATTTTTTCGATTGTGGCTGTCCCTGACGTGTTATGAGCGGTGCCCGTTTAAATTGGGTCACCCTGATATATATATGGGACGATCCATGTCAACCGGATCAGTGCTGTGTCCAAAATTTGGAGTGACCAAAAAAATCGCCCGAGGGCTCATTTTGAAGCTTAGGACATCTACTTTCAGATTCCGTATGCGCCTTTGCAAAATCCAATATGGCAGTTCCAACATGGCGGCCGGAAACTCAAGAAAAATCGAGTTTCCAGATTAAAAAGCTTGTAAAAATAAAAATTCGCAACCAATCTAGTTATTTTTTGGCTCAAATTGTAGCTGATGGACGCACTTTGAAAGCTGGGGTGGTGGGTTGGCACAATCCAACATGGCGGATCCAATATGGCGGCAAAAAGTCTAATAAGTTTGACAAATTTTTATAATCAACCGATTTGCACTAAATTTGGTACACGGGAGTTTTTAGGGTCGTTGATTACAAATCTGAGGTCATATTTTTGAAATTCAAAATGGCGGATCCAAAATGGCGGAGGGGTTTTTTGAGAATCAACAGATTTGTATGAAATTTGGTAAAACTCGTCTTCGTGGCGCTCCCGCGCCACTTGATGTGGGGGTTTTTGGGGTCGCCAGTTAAAAATCTGAGGTCATATTTTTGAAATTCAAGATGGCGGAACCAATATGGCGGTCGGTTTTTTTTAAATCAACAGATTTGTATGAAATTTGGTATATGGGGTTTTTTGGGGTCGCTGGTTACGAATCTGAGGTCAGATTTTCTTCATTCAAGAGGCGGATCCAATATGGCAGACGGTTTTTTTCGAGAATCAACCGATTGGCACCAAATTTGGTAAATGGAGATTTTTGGTGTGGCTAATGATGAATCCGATTTCAGATTTAAATAATTTTTTGCCATAACACACTGTGCTGTGATTTTTAGTAATCTCGTTTACCATCCTAGATCTGCCATCTTGCATTTGGAAATCTGTCGTCTGGTTCGTGATCAGTGACCCTCATATACTAAATTTGACGGAAATCGTTTGTTTTTTCAAAATCGCATCCTCCATCTTGAATTTGGAAAAGATGACCTCAGATTCATAACCGGCGACCTCAAAAATCCCCGTATATTAAATTTGGTGCCAATCTGTTGATTCTTAAAAAACCGTCCGCTATCTTGAATTTCTAAAATATGATCTTCGCAATCAGCGATGCCTAAAATCCAGTATACTTAATTCGTATGACCCCAAGAAACTGTATAGCATAAACTTAATATCTCGATAGTTCATCCGCATCCACGAGATGACGGATGACCAACCAGAAATAAATAAATTTGTATATAGTAGGGTATATAATAGGGTACGTATAACATATATATATATATGTATATATATATATGTTATACGTATGTTATATATATATATATATATATATATATATATATGACTTTGTAAGTATTTTTAATGAAAATTTAAGAAAATTTTACAATAAAAAGTATCCATATGTTATATTTAAAAAATGCTTCCTTGAGGAGCTATAAATTAATTAAATCATGCTAAAAACCCAAAAATTTCCAAAATTGACATCTTTGGCACCATGCCATTTTGGAAGAAAGTAATTTAAAAATCTGAAAAATTCAGGGGCATTGGAAACACTTTTTAGAACATATTTACCGCGGGTTGCAGAAGAAAAAAATTTTGGCCGGCTGATCTCACAGAGAATCACCCATATATTCATCTCAGAAATGTAATTTTCGAATAATTAGTTTTTATAAACATTAACAATAAACATTAGCAAAAAAACGTACGTAGGTATATACTATAACGAGTTGACTCCCGTGCACTCATTATGTCCCTCTCTCCCACACTACATTTAAACATATCCATGTATTATTTCAGCAGCAAGGTAAGTGAGAGCAGAGAGCCCTGCAAACGCACAGAGAGCCGCGCGCGTCCGAGAAAAAGCTCGTTGTCAAGATTGATTCTCTGGAAACAGAATGTAAGGCAATGCGCGATACTGTCGAAGCGCAGAACACCCGTATCACTACTCTAGAAAGCGCAAACGCATCAAATCGTAGTGAGGTAGAACAAATAAAGGAGCTTCGTGTTCGCGCCCCTGACTCGACGGAGTTTAAAATTGTAGGCATTTCATCTAACAACAATGTACCTTTTCTAGACATTGTCAATAAGATTTTGTTATTGCTGGACTTGCAATCAGTGCGATGTTCTCGAGGTTCGTCAAATGCAAGATAAGACACTTGACCATTCTCGCACTAACCGCTTCGAGCAGCCTGGGCCCACGTCTTCCCAAGGGTGGGATATCTCTGCGAGCTCTATGAGTAAATTAACGCTAATTGTATTGTTTAAGTATCAGCTACACGTGACTTCGTTCTCCGTGCGAAGCGCCGCTATGGCCCAATATCTTACTCTGACATCGTCCCTGGTGCCTCAGCTGATCAAATTGGTATTTATAAAATGGCCACGCCATTTATAAATAATCTTCGAAATCAAGCCAAAGCAATCTCAGCTGAGCGCGGTTACAAGCATGTTTGGGTAAGCCGCAACAATGTCTTTGTACGCAAACGGACACCTTTAGTATTATTCCGATTGTTACCGATGCCAATCTCGATAAAATCGTTTGACGACAGCATTCTCCAAGTATTCCGAATGCTTTAAAATCACCATGTAAAGACGCTATGCGAGTCGCCCATATTAATGCTAATTCTCTTCGAGAGCATCTCGATTTAATACATAATTTCAGGCTATAAATTGATCAGAAACGACTGTGGTCTTCTGTCGAGACAGCATACTACAAAATCGTCAACCCATACCAAGAAGGCGAGTAATAGAAACTACATGCAGGGCGGCGGTGTGGCTTGTTATATCCGTGATGGCATCATCTTCCGTTTTGCAACGTTTGCAAAATTCAGACTTTGACGAGACTGAATATATTATTGTGGAATTGTGTTTTTAGAATGATGAGCGTTATCTATTCTCATCTGTTTATCGTAGGCCGCAAGGACATGTACTTTCAGAGTTTTTCCTTTCTTTGCTCCAGTTTATGCCTCTCTATGGCAATACTGTTGTTACTGGCGATTTTAATCCTAATCTCCTTGATCCTAGCAATTGATATGGCTCTTATTTAAAGGTGCTTATACTTTGAAAAATCATCCACTCCGTTTATTTGCGGCTACGATTACTTAATAGCCGATTTGAAATTGCGAAATGCGGAGCCTGAAAAGGCAACACGCAAGTACCGCGATTTTCGCAGATTTAATCCGGCTACTTTTATTAGCAAAATGGAGAGCAAAATTAGTTTAACCTCATCCCCTGCAACTTGTCACATTTCGGATTTTCGCTTTACAGCCCTGGAAGTGTTGGACGACTTGGCTCCATTTATTGAACGTCCACTTCGAAAGCGAGTTTCTCCCAGGTTTAATTCCAGTTTACGCGTCGCATGCAAGGCCCGTGAAAAACTCTACCGCGCTGCTTTTTGCCTTCAAAGCTCTACTCTGCTTGCACTCTATCACCAAATCCGAAAAAGGCTTAAATTTGAAATTTAGAGTTAGATAATATTTTGGCTATACCTCTGAACGAAGAATCTCCTATCTTTGCATTTACTCCATTGGAAAATTACCAGATCATACAGACTGCTGATCACTGCATGGGCAAGGCTAAAGGTAGCAGCAGCGATGATCTCTCGCTACTCTACTTCAGAGATGTACTCGGATTTACCATAAACATTGTGACTGGTATTTACAACAATTCCTTGCAGTCTTTTATCTACCCAAAAGACTGGAAAAAATATCTCGTCGTACCACTCAATAAAGTAGCTAATCCTGCCACAACAACTGCGTCAAACAGTTCGGCTATCGTGGAGGATACCCAAGCGGAAAAGCAGAAAGAGTTCGCTGTCGAATGGGATGAGACAGTTTCTGCATTGGGCCTAAAATGGACACCATCGAGCGATTCGTTTCGTTTTGAGGTTAAGATTCCAGTTTCTCCAAAGGTTGTGTCTAAGAGAGCGATTCTGTCGGAGATTTCGAGGTTGTTTGATCCACTTGGTTGGTTGTCACCTGTATTCGTCAGGGCCAAACTCATGCTCCAGGATTTGTGGATTAATGGTGTCAACTGGGACTCACCTCTCACAGGAGAACTTCTAGAACAATGGCAGACGTTGAGGTCTTCCTGAACTGGCTCAGTTGCGCATTCCCCGTAGGTTTGGCTCTTCATCGCAAACATCGTGGGAGTTGCATGGGTTTTCTGACGCATCTCAGAGAGCTATCATCGCTGCAGCGTATATGGTAATACCAGGGCAGAGATCGGCGTTGATTATGTCCAAAACGAAAGTAGCTCCTATTAAGACGGAGAGTTTGCCTCGATTGGAGTTGTGTGGCTCGGTGCTGTTGGTTAGATTGTTGAAGCACCTATTAGATGGAATTTTATTGAAGCCTGTTTCAGTGCACTGCTGGACAGATTCCAAGGTAGTTTTAGATTGGTTGAAGGGCCACCCATCGAGATGGCAGACATTCGTGGCAAACAGAGTCAGTGAGGTGATCACTACTCTGTCTGAGGTGCAGTGGCGTCATGTTAAGTCGGAAGACAGTCCAGCCGATTGCGCGACTCGAGGTTTTTCGTCGGAGCAGCTTCAGCAGTCTTCCTTGTGGTGGGAAGGACCTGAATGGATCCGGAATGTTTGGAGGAAGGTAACTGATAGATGGCAGGTAGATGTTTCGTTAGATGTAGTGAGTGCACAGATTGCTGTTGAGAAGAAGGTTCCTGAAAATCGGGAATCGCAGGCGCTGGCTTACTTGGAGAAGTTTTCGAGTTTCCCGAAGATGTTGCGAATTTTGGCTTGTGTTTACAGATGGCGTTCGAATACAAGCAAACCCAAAGGAAATCGCTGCACTGGACATTTTACTGCCGAGGAGATGGAGGCTGCTCGAGTCTGTCTGATTCGTTATGTGCAAAGTCAGCACTACGAGGAGGAACTGCGGTGTCCCAGAAGTAAACAACGATTGTCATCTCGCAGTCACTTGCTGCGACTGGCACCATTTATTTGTCCACAGGGTTTACTCCGAGTTGGAAGTCGATTGCAGCATTCGTTCTTGCAGTACGATGAGAAGCACTCGATTATACTGCCAGCATACAGTATTATAGTCAAGAGGTTGGTTGAGGAGGTACATCGTCAGACTCTTCGTGGAGGTATCCAGCTGAGTTCCCTCAACAGGACGTATTAGATTTCACGTGGGTTAAGAGTTGTACAAGGAGTTTATAGGCGCTGCCATAGATGTATTCGCTACGCTGCTCAGAGTGTACATCAGCAAATGGCACCGCTTCCATCATATCGAGTTATTCCCCAGCGAGTTTTCGCATACACCGGTCTGGACTATGCGGGGCCGTTTCCAATATTGTTCTCCAAGGGCAGAGGTGCCAAGTCTACAAAGGGATATATAGCGATATTTGTGTGTATGGTTGTTCGGGCCGTTCACATTGAGGTGGTGTCTGACTTGTCCACAGCTGCGTTTCTAGCAGCGTTTCGCAGATTTACCGCACGGCGTGGACTTTGTAGGATGGTTTTCAGCGACAACGGCACCAACTTCAAGGGCGCAGCCACAGAAATTGACAAGTTATTCCAACGGGCTTCATCAGTATCGCAAGAGGTGGCAGCTGCATTGGCGAAGGACGGTATAGTATGATCTTTTATACCTCCTAGAGCCCCTCATTTCGGAGGATTATGGGAGTCGGCAGTGAGAAATTTTAAGCATCACTTCAAACGTGTCATTGGAGACACGTCATTAACGTTCGAGGAAATGTCGACAGTTGCTGCTCAGATCGAGGCATGCTTAAATTCTCGGCCGCTCTGCCCACTGAGTCCACTGATTCGGTAGCGCTTACGCCTGGTCACTTTCTTGTGAACGCTCCTCTCAATGTATTGCCCGAGCCCTTTGACGATGTGAATCTAAAATCTCGCACTTGCAGGTGGAAGCTGCTCTCGGTTATGAGAAACCATTTCTGGGAGCGATGACGACTGGAGGTATTGCATCATTTACACCAGAGAAACAAGTGGCTGACTCCTGGACGCCAGTTGGTCGTGGGCGACTTGGTACTTCTGAAGGATGAGCTCTGCCCTCCATCCAAGTGGCCACTGGGTCGAATTACAGCGGTACATACAGCGGTAATTACTACGGAAAGATGGTCTAGTTCGAGTTGTTACCATCCGTACTGCCAATTCCGAGTTCCAGCGACCAGTGTGAAGGTCATCTTTCTGCCCTCAGTCGAGAGTGCGCAGAGGGCAGTCTCCAGCCTTCAATCAGAGTCCAGTCAAAACTGAAGAGTTTTCCAGTTGTCATCAATCGAAGAGATTTTACACACAACACCGACACTGTAAACTCATTTAGCTCGTGAATAGATAGCATTCTAGTCGACTGTCTTAAATATAGATTCATTAGAGTCAAGTTATTATTTTGTTCTTCAGTATTAGCTTTGCTAGAAATTTTGCATTAGATTATTGAAGTATATAGGCGAATTTAACATTGTATCAAATTTATTGTAAAGTTGTTAAACTTAAATTGTTGTAAACTAGTTTGTTGATCGACTGTTCGATATAAGGATTGATTCCAAAGAAAATTTAGTGAGAACATTTGATCGGTAGAGTCATGATAGGGACTAGCTTTTCTCGAAGTAGGCTTTTCTATCTTTAAAAAATGTTAGTTGTTGATTACCGGTCTCTTTATATATATATATAAGACTGGTCCTTATTTCCCAAAGTGCTTGAAACCCCGCTCCAGACTCTCTAGAATCGATCTATTATCACTAAAAACTTAGAAAAATGCCCGAAAATCCCGCCGGCATAGTCATTTAACCCTGCCACTTTTCAAGAAACCGTTTTTTTTGGCATTTCTCATAATTCTACCTACGTAAGTCGTCAGAATAATGTTTAAAATCTTCAAACACATTTATAATTTTAGTTTGAGTGACAAAAAAAAAGCATTTCTGCAAAGATTTTGAAGCTAAAGAAATGTTTATAATCACCACACTCTTACGATTACTAAACGTATAAATGTGTGGAATATTTGCGGTGAAAAAAGCTAAAGTGGTTGGTAAAGTGTAACTCAAAAAACGCAAAAAAAACAATTTTTCAAATTTTTAGAAGCCATTTTTCATTAAAAAAATTTCTTTAGCTTCAAAATCTTTGCAGAAATGCTTTTTTTTTGTCACTCAAACTAAAATTATAAATGTGTTTGAAGATTTTAAACATTATTCTGACGACTTACGTAGGTAGAATTATGAGAAATGCCAAAAAAAACGGTTTCTTGAAAAGTGGCAGGGTTAAATGACTATGCCGGCGGGATTTTCGGGCATTTTTCTAAGTTTTTAGTGATAACACATCGAGATATATATATATATATATATATATATATATATATTAGACTGGTATATGTGTGTGTGTGTCCTTATAAAATCTCACAAACCGTGTCACTACGCGACCCAAGCTTATCTACACTATATTAAAATTTTATATTTAGTCAGTTTTGTAAAAAGAAAAAATTAGGTCTATTTTACGATAGAAATGTTCTTTGCACTTAAATCATTCGTTACAAAAAAAATTATCAAATTTCAAATAGTTTTTAGCAGTGAAAGAACTTAAAAAATGTCCGTCTGTTCGTCCATATTTTTTTGCATTTATTCCACAAAACTTGATGTATTTTATAAATAAAAGACTATTTAATGGTACAGACAGGTACATATGATAAAAATATACACCCCTACTGAAAAATATTTTCAAGATTTGGTCCAGGTAGATTGGTAGCTGTTAAAACAATTTTTAAAAAATAGACGCAATTAAATAATTTTTTTTATATTTTTGACATATATTATGACACACGCACACACACACATGGATGAATAAAGATTATTTTAAAATTGGTCCTGATGAAAAGGATGCTGCTATTAAATATTTCTGCAGATATGCTGTTTTTTTTAAAGCCATCTATTTGTGAATATGAGATGTCGAATGCTTTATGTATTCATGCATATCATAAGATGTAATTAGCAAATTGGTCCAGATAAAAGGGATGATGCGATTAAATATTTGTGCGAATATAATTTTTTTTAAGTTATTTGTTGTGAATTTGAAATGACGATGTATATATTCATGAATATGAACGCGCTACGTGTTTTTTTATTTCTAGGTACATACATCATACGAGGACGGCGTCTTGGTGTACAGGGTGGCCGATGACGAGGTCTAGGTAGTTCGCACGTGGTTTTAGTATCTAGGTGTAGAAATCGTTCGAGGATAGTGCATCAGAACAATCAGTGATTTCATGTAGGGTGATAAAAATGTTACAATAAAACCATGGTCAAAAGGTGATAAAGATGCTTATATTTTAATTTTAGAAGAAATATGAAATACCTAAAAAAATTTACTTTTAAAAAAGTAAAAGGTTAGGCGAGTTTGATATATTCCGCAACGAAATAACAAATAAAACAGAACTGAGATAAATCAACCAAAGTCCAATTTATTATATTCAATCATAATGAAGCAACAACATTTCTTTTGGTCAATAAAGGGCTTACATAACTTAGGTTTAGTTAAGTTATAAACTGATCAATTATAAAATGTGGCTGTCTCGGATACAGCCGATAGAAGTGAATACTTAAATAGATGGTATGCAATTTCGAAAAATCTTGAATAGTTTCGTTGCCAGAGAATCAAACGTATACGAAGAAATGTACTAGTCTTTGCAGCGGGACTGCAAATGTACTTAATAGTCTTCGACGCAAGAGTTCAAAATATATATACTAGTCTTCGCGGCAAAACTGAAATGAATTAGTCTTTGATTTAGTGATTTTGATGCGTAAATCGGTGTTATTTTCTTATTTTTCCAACTTAATCGCAACTTAGACAGAGAGTTAAAAAATCTTAAGTGAAGTTATTATTGATCAACTAGTAAATTTAGGATAGGCAAAATATAATACGAATAAAGAAAATATAATAAGAATAATAGTATCGTACGATATTTTATGACACAACGTGCGTAATCCGAGATTTAGAGAGTGCATTTTTGCACGAGCGTGCGGTAAATCAAGGTTTATACCAGGGCGTGTTATACAGTGATAATTTTTACCGCAATAAGTCAATAATGTTTATCTGCAAACGTTTTGCGCATATTAAAAAAGTCAAGTCTAGTTGACGCAAAAAATTGAAGTACCATGAAAACGTACCACTATATTAGCGCGTCCGAAATCCGAATCCCATAGCCGCTTGCAGCATATGTAAATAAGTGCGGCTGAAATGTAAGGGAAGAGCTGAGCTGTGCGAGCATGCTAACATCCGCGGCGAAGAGTGCGTGGTGGAGGGAAAGAGCTGCCGCTGCTTTTGTGACGATCGGTCTGGTAAACAACTAAAATTTTCTCTTTACATGTTTTATTATAACCTCATAAAAACACCATAAGTACAATGAAACGGTCATAGCAAGTTACGTAGTAAGTATCTTGAGAATTCTTCCTAATTGATCAGTATATAATTTAACTTTAAGTTAAGTAAGCCCTCTATTAACCAAAAAAATGTTGTTGCTTTATTATGATTAAATATAATAAACTTGACTTTAGTTGATTGATCTCAGTTCTTTTTTATTTCGTTGCGGAATATATGAAACTCACTTAACCTTTTACTTTTTTGAAAGTTAATTTTCTTGTTTATGTTATTGAAGGCGTGTTTTTGAAAAAGTTAAGAAAAATGTGTAGATTATTAATAGTTATTGTCTGTTGTATTCATTTTTTTATTTATTTTCTAAATTGTAAAATTTTACACCCGAAAAAAATTCAACTAAAGTATCTAGCAAACTAAATAAAACTGAAGACAACAAAAGATTACTGTTATTTGTGTCTCAATTCCGACATTTTTCTGCTATCATCTGCAGTTTATAACCTTTTTTTTAATTGTTTTCATTTTTCTTTTTCGTTAGGGATTAAAGATATCGTTATCATTTAATATAAAAGTAAATATCGTATTCTGTATTACATTTTAGTACAGAATATAAATGTTATGATTGTTTTAATCGCACAATTTACATTATTTTATAAATGTAAATAAAAAAAAAGATTAATTAATATTATTTCATTGTTAGATTTTGTTAATATAAATCATACTGTCATCAAATAATTACAAAGAGTTTAAAAACATTTTTTAATATTCAAAATTTATTTCTATTTTATTCTATAATTTTTAAGCCGGTCCTGTGTACTAGTAGCTATAACTACTTTCATAGAATGTTGGCTGTATTAAATATATTCATTTATACTCGGTAATTAATTCTTATGAAACGTTTCCGAAGTAATGCTTTTGATTGGTTAAAATTTATCAATCTGGCAATTCTATTGGAGCATTTCAAAAACGTTCCACAATAATTAACTATCATCAAGTGTGCATCTAATATTTATAAGTATATTTAATGTTGACATGTCAAATAATCAAGGAGATGTCGGCGCAAAAGCTTCGCAAATCCACCACGGAGTATTTTGTATTTTCAAACTTCTAGAAAAACTAGTCTGATCGAATTTTTATTTCGGTAGAACTATTTATTAAACTTACGGCGCTACATACTCAGATTTTCATTTGCAAGCTTTATTTAAAAAGTTTTATATAAAATTATATTTTAAGGTTAGCACTGCAATCGCATGAATATGACGAAGTACGCGTAAACATCTGTTCGTATTTCCAAGATTTTAGAAAAACAAAATGTCCGATCGAAATTTTCTTTCGGTAGAACGATTCATTGAACTTAAGGTAGATCACTCAAAAAATTAATATTCTTACAGATTGCTGCAATTTTGTGAATATATTCCATTAAGTGCCCTCCATAACGTGGTAACATTTTTTATCCCCTAAGCGGTATGATTTTTTAAGATATCGGGTCTTGAAGTTGTGTATTTTAACATGGGAAGCATAGGCTAAGTCTAAATTTAGTGTACATTTTGTTTCATTACAAAGAAAATAAATCTTACATATTTTTGATAAACTAGGTCATGATGTAAAATCATAATACAAAATGTTACGAGTGAAGAGTGCAACGAAAAGTGACAGACCCTCTGGCTTGCAAGGCAGACGTTCTGTCGTCGCGCCACGGCCGCCACCGCATTGCACTCTTCTACTCGCTCTCTTATAGTAATCAGACACCCGTGACATGTATACACACGTGACAAAATCAAGAAAATGAAAATTTGATAGGGCAAGCGGTGCTTTTTGAAAAGTTACAGCAATCGAAAGTTTCAATTCTATGCTATCAGTATATCTATATATGCGCGCAGTGATTCTCACTTTTTTAAGTTTTGAGGATATTTGATGCTCTAAACACTTTCTATCAATATTTTGATATACAATACTAAAAATTTTAAAGTTTTTGCAGTTGATAACACTGCATAATATTTAAAAAAATTAATTTTCTAATTTAACCTCGAATTGAGCATCACTGGGCCAAGTGAAATACCTTAACACTAATGCGCTAAAGACTCGGTTTTTCATTAGCAAACTTTATTTAAAAAGTTTTATGTAATAGAAAAACAGTGTTTTTGGGACGACATCCCCTTAAATATCATCACAATCAGTTTGTAAATCGCGAGCGAAGCGAGCTTTTTTTGCTAGTATGAATTATTAAATTATATCTTATTTGATAATGATTAGAGATTATTTTTGACAATTTTTTTTATATAAGAATATTTTTTAATGAAAACACATAATTTTAGTTTAATTGCTTTGAGGGGACGCACACACCTTAAATAGACAAAAATTGAAAAATTCAATTTTTTGTTACATTTTTCCCAAATTGTTTGAAAAATGAATGAAACTATTATATTTATTCAAGTATGATGTAAGAAATATAAAACATTGTTTATATATGCTATATTATCAGGTATGACATTTCTTCGAAGGCCAAAATTCAGAATTTCCATTTTTCAGCTACCGCAGACTTACTTAAGATTTGGGCTTTAAAGGGAACTTTTATACTAATAGATATGCTTCGAACACATAGTTTCCAGATGATTGTGGGGTTTTATAAATAAATATTATTTAAAAAAGTTTTCTGAAAATAAACATCAATAATTGTTTAAACACTTTAAAAATTAACATTTTATGTTAATATCCAGACAACTATTTTGAATAATATTTTTGTTTAAAACCTCACACTCATCTGGAAACTATATGTGTTTGAAGCATATCTATTCAAGAATTTTCCCCCTTATTTACTCCCTTAGTCATATCTCTTCTCTCTATATTATAAATGCGTGCGTTTCCCCCCGAATTTTCCCCCTGAAGTCATGAAATTAAGAAACGAACATTGCTACGTTTGAAAATTGAATGTTCCTGCAAAGAAAAATTCAATAACAGCATCTCTCAATAAATACACTGCTATATCCATATAAAATAGAACACCAGATTTTTTTTATCTCTCTCTATATTATAAAAAAAGTTTTGCCGCCGCCGCCGCTGGTTCAGAAATTCCCCCCCGACCAAATTCCTTCCCCCCAATTTTCCCCCTAAATTTCCCTAGCGGCTTCGAAAGTTAAGTGCACGCGCCCGAGTGTGTTTAACCCTTTTACCCTCCCCTACGCCCGTATAAACCTAATTATTACGATTTATCCGAAAACCCCCTAAAAGAAATATGTCCAACTTCTACTTAGAATCAATTATCTTTTCACATAGATCCTATGATTTTTCCTATAATGTTTATTTATGGAGGTATAAGATGGGATTCAATGTTTAAACAAAATCATAACAATGATAAAAATGTATCTCCTTTACAATATTATTTATATCGATTAGCTTATAGGCCTAAATCAAAATTTAGTTCTATTTTATATTTTGAAAGATTAACTCAAAAGTATATATTATATTCAAGCTTATATCATATAGAATATTGTAGACTGAATTTTTTAAGATATAATCAGAAAAAATTACGTGTAGAATGTTATCAAGGTCTTGTTGATCACGTAACAAAAAGCGCGCTTAACAATAATAAAAAATTTGAAAATAACGAAAGATTAGGTAATTTGTTTGTTTTGCCATCAACTTACATAGGAAGTCCTAGATACACGCACCAAAGTTTTCTTGATTGAATGGCTATAATGCGAAAAATAGGCAGCCAACCGGATATATTTGTTGCGATAACAACTAATCTAAAACGGCCTGAATTGAAAACAGTACTAAAAAAGTTTCCTGCCAGGAACTTCATGCAATGATATTGCAACAATTACTGTTATTTTTTATTTATTTATTTTATAGTAAATTTCGAGCAATCCTAGCTGATATTCCAAATGGGTATTTTTGGAAAAATGATTGCTTATGTATACGTAATTGAATTTTAAAGAAGAGGTCTTTTGCACGCACATTTATGGTTAGTATTGGATCATAAGTCAGAATTAACAAATCCTGATAAGATTGATGAACATATTTTAGCTGAAATTCCGGATGAGAATGATGTGGAATTACAATAATTAGTATTCAAACATATGTTACATGGACCTCATTAAAAAAAAACACTATGTTATGATGTAGTTAAACAAATTTGTTCAAAAAAATTTAAAAAAGCTTTTTATGATGCAACGCACTTTGAAAACCGCTGCCAATTCTTCGGCACGTAGCTTCCTACAACATTATGTATTGTTTTAATATCAAAATTATTTTACTTCATATATATTTCTATAAAGTTTGTGTACTTTTTCGTTTGATAGATAAAATTATTTCTAATAAATTGCATAAACATAATCAATTATAATTCTCTCTCTCTTTCTTTCGCATAGCTATAATTGTTAAACTGATCTCCTAGAGTCATAACCCTCTCTTTTTTACCTGACACTCTATTTACTATCTTATATATTTGTAAACAGGGTGTTAGTTTTATTAGTTGATATATTATCTCTGCAATTATGTTTCATTTTCTTACACGCATTAATAAAATATATTTTACGTAATCTTTGTAATAATTACATTTTGATGATATCGTTTTTCTAACATTCTTGAACATTTTTCTATTAACTAAACAAATTATTTTCAATTTTCTTTTACATTTCCTTAAAACAATCTTTTATATCTCATCATTTAAAGAGATTTACATATAAAAGTGTTAAAATGAATGATATAAAACTTTGTTTAAAGTGGTATCCCCAATCGCCCCAATATTTTCTAAATTAATTAACCAATAGTGTGGATAAGTGATACTTTCCACCCGATTTACATCAATTTAATAGCATATTTTTAGTATAATACAACAAAAAACGTAATATAATGGACAATATTATGCAAAAAGGCCTAATCCACTTTTTTTTTTGTTTATTTAGAATTATTTATCAATTGTTGATAGATACATATTATTTAATGAATTATATTTCTTCTAATAAAATAAGATAAGCATCTTTGCTGTACTTAGGCCAATTTTGTTTTATTACATTTAAGTCGTCGACCCTTATCCATTTATTATTTTTCCGTAACATGTTCGTATAATGTCCTGAATTGATATTATTACCATGGTGTAATATTGCATTTCTAATTTTAACTGCGAGATTTCATTTCCAGCCACGAAAACCATGAGATTTCCCGTCTTTGCCACGAAGAGCATTAAATTTCAATAGTTGTCGCGAAGAATATGAGATTTCACATTTTCGCCACGAAAACTAACGGATTTCACGTTTTTGCCACGAAGACTAACAAATTTCAGATTCTGATAAAATCTATGAACATCAAAGTTCATAAAATAAAATCTAAAAAGGGTTCAAATGAATAATAAAATAGTGATCGAAAAATCGCCATGAAAAAACACACATGCGTAACTGAAAATCTTGTTTTTAACGAATTGGTAAAATAGAAAAACAGAAAAAAACGAGCCTAGGTATAGATTAAAATCCATTCAATAGAAGCTGAGATCAAAGCGATGCAGTTTTCAGTTATATAGAGTATACAGGGTGAGAAACAAAATTTTGTAGCTTAATATCTTTGAAACTAACTGGTTTCATAAACAACCCAAGGAAAGGGATCAAGGTGCTATATAATGCTAACTTAATCCAAAATTTGAACTTGATTATTGCCTTTTTACTCCAGTTATCGCGTCACGTAGAAAAAACGACTCATAGTATACAGGGTGAGAAAATAAAATTTTGAAGAATATCTTTGAAAATAACTGGTTTCGTAAACAACCCAAACATAGGGATCGAAGTGCTATATAGTGCTAACTAAATCCAAAATTTGAACTTGATTATTGCCTTTTTATTCCAGTTATCGCGTCCCATAGAAAAACGACTTTTTTCAGTTTTTGATGTTTTTCTCCGGATCTGCTCCATAAAATGACCTAAAATTAAGGTGATATATAGTTATAATTACCTTCAATAATCATATAATTTTTTAGAAAGATTCGACATTTACTTTTTGAGTTATAACGGTTTTAAAAAATTGCACTTTATGGTGTATAATAAATGAACGACGAACGATAATATGAATTCTCCGCGGTAAAAAGATAGGTAATTTTATTCTCTTTCATGTGCATATTAAGCAATTTACTTTTATAAACTTTTTCCATAACTTTATTGGAAAAAAAACTGGATTCTCAAAACTAAAAAATCGCTATAAAACAAACGCGCCTACAAAATGTAAAACGGACTGTTTTCCCATCATGTTATAGTAAAAACGAAGAAAATGAGAGTTTGTGGATTAAAATCCACTGAGTAGAAGCTGAGATACGATGTCTACGAACGAACACACACACACACATATACATCCGTACGGACATTTTCTAAAAACACAATTTTTCGACTAAAAATGTATCAAAACACACTTCCTACATGTTTTTACACAAACTCAAAAATTTACTATTACAAGGCTTCCTTAGGAAGGAAGCAAAAAACTGGTTTTCCTAGATATCGTCGTCGTAATAATAAGAATGAAAACTATGTCTACAAAAAAATGCTTTATGGTAAACCTGGAAAGGTTGATAATAGAATGGTTGTTTCCTTTAATCCAACTCTTGTTAGAAAATATTGTGCATGATGAGCATCAAATATTTATACAAATATTTACACAAAGGACATGATCGTGCTTTTATTAAAGTGAGTAAAAATTATGAAGATAAAGCAATATTCGATGAAATAACAGAATACATGGATTGTAGATACGTAGGGCCAATGAAAGCTGCATGGCGTATTCAAGAATTACTAATTTGTGCTTGTTCTTATAGTGTAGTTAACTACTAATTAGCTATTAATTTACAGAATCAACAAACAATAAAATAACAATTTTTGATAAACACAACATTGATATAGATTCTCTCAATCACGAGACAACTTTAACAGCATGGTATAAACTAAATAAAATTGATGATTATGCCAGAAATTTTTGGTATTGTGATATACCAGAACATTATGTTTTTACGAAAAAGAAGTGGATTAGACGTAAAAACTATTCAAATACTTTAGGAAGATTAATCTGTATGATTCCTAACGAACAAAAGTTATTTCACTTAAAATTAATATTACACAGAGTTAAAGGGGCAACCTCATTTGATGATTTAAAGAACTTTGAAAATAAAACGTATTCAACATTTACTGAAACAGCAATAGCTATGGGATTAATTAAAAATGATGAAAAAATTGTTCATATATTTGATGGGGCATGTACAATTACGTTTGATCATGGACAAACTGGGCATTTGCGAAGGTGAAGGTGATCTTAGAGTCGGAAATTATACTTTCGAAAAGGTTAGCGAATTCAGATATTTAGGCACAACCATAAATGATCGAAACGAAATTAAAGCCGAGATTAACAAGAGACTTCATTCGGGTAATGCCTGCTTTTACGCCGTGAATAGATTACTAAAATCAAAACTGCTGTCTAGAAATGTAAAAGTAAGGATATATAGGACTATAATAATGCCGGTAATTTTGTACGGGTGCGAAACCTGGGCGCTAACTAAAGCGGAAGAAAACCCTTTTAGGGTGTTCGAAAATAAGGTTCTGCGGAAAATATACGGGCCAAAGAAAGATGAAGAAACCGGGAAGTGGAGGAAACTGCACAATGACGAGCTACACAATTTATACTCGTTACCGAACATAAACAGAATAATTAAATCGCGTAGACTAAGATGGGCAGGGCACGTGGCAAGAATGGGAGACGATCGCATGGCAGCGCGTATAATGAAAGGAAAGCCAAGCATACCGCGACCTCTAGGTAGACCTAGGCGCAGGTGGGGGGACAACGCAAAAACGGACTTAACTGAAATCGGGAGGGAGGGTGCGCAATGGATGGGGTTGGCACAAAATAGAGATACGTGGAAGGCATGCGTAGATGAGGCGATGAACTTTCGAGTTCGAAATGCCACACCAAAAAAAAAATGTACAATTACGTTACCAGAGCAATTGCGTTTGTTTTTTGCTTGGTTTTAACAAATTACCATTAGCACGAACTGTTTGGGAGAAATACAAGAATTTTTTTTGTAAAGACTTTGTAGTGACTTGAATTCATTTGCATAGCATGAAAATTGTAATGTTTTTTTTGTTATTTAGGTAAGGTAAATAAAAACTAAAAGTTTTATACCATAGCTTGCTTTTCCTTTTTACCTTCGCTTTACTTTTTTTATTTCTGAACCAGCATCAGTAAAATTTTTTTTATTATAAAAAAAAACGCGTTATCCTCGAAGACACTGGCACACCAATTTGCAACGAACGTGGGGGTTGGCGAGAGAAGCGAGTAGGGGGGGGGGGTACCCCCCTAGTATAATTAAATGTAATAATCAAAAGTTATTATAAAATTAAAAAGTAGATCAATTTATCTCTTTTTTAATATACAATCAAGGACTCTAATGCTCGTTGTATTTCAATCCTATGCTTTTTGATATAGTTAATACAAAGAAAATGTATTACAATTTTGAACTATTTGTAAAATTAATTTGATAAATTTTATTTAATTATCAATTTTAAATAAAAGTATCATATTCGACATTAGTTTCTTTAGAAAAATAATAGAAATTACATACGTGTCATTCGGGTGCGCTGTAGCACGGATTGGAAATGTTTTAATAAAGTTTGATGGTTTTAATTTCATTACATTATATTAGTTATAATATTTAGTATACTCAAATGATTGTATGTACATTATAATAAAAATGAATTCTTAATTTTTATTTATCTATTACTAAACGAATATTTCATTTGAATTGTATTTTATAAGAAAATTATATTGTGCATTTGTTTTTTAGAAAATTATAATTAAATTTGAAAATGGCTTTTGAATGTTGGTGATGGAATATATTCAACTAATTTTGAAAGTATCAACAAAGTAGTTGAAATACTAAAAGAAATTGTATGCACTAACAATATTATTAATAAAACTTATGGCAGAAGCTTTAATAAACAACATATTAATAAAAGAGTAATTTTATCTCCAAAAAATATAGATGTACAAAGTATTAATAATGAAATTCTATCAAAAATGGAAGGTGAAGTTGAAGAATATATCGACGCTCTTAACGACTTGTACTATTTATCGTTTTGAAAAAACCGACCCCATGGATGCGGATAGCAATAACATTTTTTCAATTTAAATTTGTATTAAATAACATTTCTTCGCAGCCTTCTTTAAAGTAAACTTATTGTTCATTTATAAAATGTACTGATAATCTATACATATATGACGTTTGATCAGGAGGACTGAATTAATACCTAGTATTAATATATTGCTTAATTTCATCATAATTATAATCTTCTTTTTCGTTTTCACAGTCGTTATCAAAAGTAAAAGACACATCAATGTTACTAGTTTTTAAAAATTCTCAATCATTGTCTTTAAAACAATATTTAAGTAAATATTGAACGCCCTGTACAGTTGAGCGCACTTTATCGCAACGTTAATGAGACAGTTAAATTTTAATAATAAATATGGATATAAATTATCTTTAACATTTCGTTCGAACTCAAAATGTTTTGCATTACAAAATTCACAGATTGCGTTCATTTTTCCTTAAAAATTCTCAGTAATTGATGTTACATCTAATAAAACATTATTTGTATCACGCGAATGTAATTTTTTCTTAAGTCTCTTTTTTCTCTTCTTTTTTATTAATAACAGCTTTTTCTATTTCACTTTTCTTATTATGATCTAATATCCTTTTTAAATTTACTCTTTTATTATTTTTGATCTTATCTGCTTTTGATTATTTTTCACGTCTTTTTTTGTTTATAGCAGTTCTTTTTAAACTCATTTGTTGATATCGCAATTTTCTGCATAAAGCTATTTTTGTTTATTAAATGCGCATATCTAATAATACTTCATCTTTTAAATCATTCAATTTTACCACGAGACAACATTTATTTTCTTTATTAAAAGTTTGCTTTTTTAATTGAAAAATGAGTAATTCGATGTCATTATATATCTCTAAAAAAATAAACTTTTGAAAAAGTAAAAGGTTAGGCGAGTTTGATGACAATTCATTGATTACAACAATTCTTCTATTTGTCAAAATTAATCGTGACTTTTAGCAACAATATTACAGATAAAATAGAACTAAGATCAGTCAAGTTTATTATATGTAATCATAATGAAGATAAACCAAAAAATTGGTTTCTTTATCACAGGGCTTATTTAACTTAAAGTTTTAGTTACTTAATGATCAATTATGAACAACTCTCAAGATAATTACTACGTAACTTGCTATGTCCATTCATTTTACTTTTGGCGTTGTCGATTAGTAACTTATTTGTGTATATAAACTTTATAAATACTTATTCCGATACAATGATATATAATCATGACATTGATTTGCAAATATAGTTTAAAAAAAGTATGTAATATGAAGTAACATCTTTTCCTTGAGTCTAAACAAAATATAAATTACATATAAGTTATGAAAAATTTATTTATTTAATAAATTAAATAAATATGTGTAAACAATTAATTTAAAAAAAATTTATATCAACTTTTGCATAATTGAAATCTCTTTAAAGGCACCATATAATGTATGTGCAAAATTTAAATATTGATACATTAAATATTATGTTCTAATAGATAAAAAACGGAAGTTTTAGTTGTTCACCAATAAACAAAATAAACGGGCATGACAAGTTACGTATTAAGTATCTTGAGAGTTGTTTCTATAATTAATTGATCATTATATAACGTAAACTTTAAGTAAAATAAGCCCTTCGATGAACACAAGAATTTTTTGCTTCATCTCAATTATGATTACATATAATAAAATTGATTATGTTTAATTGATCTCAGTTCTTTTTTATATGTAATTTAGTTGCTACAAGTCACAATTAATTTTGACGAATACAATAATTTTTGTAATTAATCAATTGTCATCAAAATCGCCGAACCTATTACTTTTTTGAAAGTTAATTATTTTTTTTTTTTTTGAGATTTCAGATTATTTTAGTGAATTTTTTTGTGTTTTATATTGCGCACCATCTAGACTTCATCATCGATTACCTTGTACACCTACACGCTGTCCTCGTATGATTTTTTGTCCTATACACCAAAAACTAGGGAACGCACCACCCAGACCGTGTCATTGGTCACCGCATACATCTAGACACCACCTTTAAATGATTTTTACACTAAAAACCACGGTGCGAATTACCTAGACCTCGTTATCGGCCGACGTGATTAGATGTTGGAATACGTGGATATAAGGTGAAGATAGAGAACACAATGAAATAAAATTATAAGTCCATTTATTATGTGCTCTCTCTAATACGGCCAGACTCGAACTTGAACGCGATCGGCCGAAAGCCTTATGATCGAAAGGTCCTACTCCCTATGAGCATTATCGCTGTTTTGTTTAAACTCTCTTTCTTATAAAGACGGCGACTAAATATGATTGGAATTCCTATGTAACTATATGAGTTTCTTAAAACTACCTTTTCTCAGTAGAGAAAGAAAGTTTACAGTATATGGATTTGAGATAATTTGTGCAGACATCAATATTAGACGTATCACAAATTGGAACAAAAAATAACGCTATTTTATGACGTAATTTTCTAAATATTTTGATTTTATGAAAATGACATATTTTTGTAGTATCTATAAGTCCTAAATATTTAAAACTTGATAAAAATAAGTGGTCTTACAGGTGCTACCATCTGAATGGTAGCACGGAAAATGGAGGCTAATGCCTGAAAAATTTTGTTATTTCATTATTTGTTGTTTATTATTAGCTAAAAATGATTAAAACAGGCAAAAATGCAAAAATTTCTTGAAACCCCAACTTTGACCAGCTATAACTCGAAGCCAAGTAAAGGGATCAAGCTGAAAATTTGTTTGAGAGTCAAGGGTATTGTATAGAACAAATATATGCAGTTTTGGCCATAATACAAATATTTATCTTTGACTTGAGAGAGAATCATCCATATATAAATATAAAGAGCCAGCTTTATCAATTTTTGGGAAGAAAATGGGAGAATCTTTGTCTGTTCAAAGATAGCAATTTTTTATGTTTTAAATCAATAAATTATGAAAATATCAAAATTATAATTTTTACATATAGCTTTTATCCTCGTGCTTTGAACAAAAAAAAATACTTATTAGATTTGACAAAATACTACTCAATATAAAATGTAAAGTCTTAACTCTGTTAAACGCGAAGAGTGAATAATATTTTTCAAAAATAAATAATACATACATTAATGAAAATAAAATACCAAAGTGATAAGCTTTATTACTGTTGTAATATAGTAAGTATTATAATCTTGATTATAAGTACCAAAACGGTACACGTCGCGCCATCTATTGGCAGATAACGATTTTGTGCAGTGAGACGAGATCAAGTCAGAGCGAGCGTATCGCGCATGCTTCGCAACTATACTCTAAGCGCCTATTACGTACTATACTATACTCCGTGTGTAGAGCCAGACTATGCTGTTCTGTATTCTACACTCTCTCTTGCTTGTAAGACTCCGATGTGATCGGACGTGCCGACTACTGGGCTCTCAAGCCTAACTACTTTTTCAATATATAATATTATTATTAACCTCACTGTTTATTATTTATTCCACCACACTAACAATTACAATAATATATCGAAACAAGGCAAAACTCTTCGTATACAATATCGAATCGGTAGAATGACCCTTAAGTTGATAAATGACTGTCTACAAAAATGAGCACCAGGTGTACATCGAATCTACTGAAAAAGAAATTCTTCCTTTCTGTAAACGATATCCAGGTGTCAGGGTAACCTCTAGGTCGACGGGAATGAGCACTATGTGTACATCGAATCTACTGAAAACAAATATGTACCTCCCTGTAGACGATGTCCATATATATATATATATCGACTTCTTCTTTAGTGGCACTAAGTGTGCCCCTTTCCAGATCGACGGAAAAACTCCACCTGAAAGGAAGGTGCTAAAAATGCTCGCCAGGTAAGGGCCCAGAACAGGGAGAGACTTAGCGATGACCGTTCGCGGTATGCCATCCTCGCCCTTCGCCTGAGTAGAAAAATGAGCAATAGCTAGGACCACATCGGAGAAGGTAACCTCTCGAAACTTGAAGCCATCTGCACTAGCCTTCGAAAGGATGTCGTCCAGATTAGCATCACGCTCGGAGCCAGAGATGGGCACCAGGCGAAATGAGAGTTAAGTTCATCAGGAGTAAATTCATGAAACTCATCACGGACTTTCGGCAAAAGCCCTAGGCATCTCAACTCACTCCAGATATTTTTGTTGCTTTCGAGGGCTTCAAAAATTCTATTATGGATGAATGATTCCCGCGCCTCTTTTATGCATTGCTCTGTATCAGCTGCGAGGGCTTGATATTGACTCCACAGCCTAGGGTCCCGCGTGCGCGAGTGACGATTTCAGTTCAGCATCAATCCACGGAGGATGTCCCTTCTTCGACCAGTCGCATGAGCTTAGAAGTGTTAAAAGCTTATCCTGCCGGATCGATTTGAAATCTCTGTACGTGAAATCATGCAGCACACGTGGCTTGATGAGCGTTGCAAACTCAATTTCAACATCGATAAGGTTATGTCTACTAGGGAATGGTGCCATGCTGTTATTGGAACTCAGCACTACGTTGTCATCATCGGTGAAAATGACATCGATCCATGTATGCGAATCGCCAACGTGATGGGTCGGACCATGGTCAACCAATATAAGGTTAAACTTACAAGCAAGTTCCCTAACAAACACTGCATCCTGCAATGACGAAAACAGATTCGCATTCAAAGCACCCATCAGAATCCTATGATTAAAGCCAGACGAGTAGTTTGACAAATCGTCCAGCAGATCCGAGTTCGCAGTAAAGGACACGCCTGGAGATCGATAAATAACAGCCACGAATACCGGTGGAAGGCTACCCTGCTGCACAACACCACCACCCTGCGTATTTCTATCCTGCCTGAGAACGGAATAGCCATCAATATGTACGCATTCATCGTCCACTTTTGGTTCAAAGCGTAGCTTAGCCAACCCAAAGAGATGATAATGGGGCGATGCACTAGCAAGGAACTGACTGAACGAGACGAAATGGTTGTTAAGTGAAGTCGCATTCAGGAAACCTGCCCTTAAACCTCCGAGCCTTGACTCTCCGATTGTGTCAGCACCTAGTCACGCAGTACCAGCTGAAGGTCGACTACTTGAGATATTTTCAGGAACTTCGTTGTTATTTAGATCCTTGTAGGAAGCCGCTATCGCATGAAGGTCAGCTGCCGACGCAAACAGGTCAGATATTTCGCAATCTCGTATCTTTACTTTATAAGGAAACGACCGCCTCTATGCCAAATGTACTTCAAACCTAAACCGCTAGCTAGTACTTTGAGACTTTTAAATTGAATAAACAATTTTTTACTAAGTAATTCATTAACAAATATTTTGCTTTGAATTAGGCTTTTACGCGTTTCCTGACAAAGAGACCAGAAGTCGATGCTGCGCGTACTAAGTGCCGTAAACCTGGCTTTCGCTCGCATTCTGTCAGTAACCAGTTTATGGTTTGAGAGGCTTACTACCCACGGCACACGACGGCGCGTCGATCGAATATCGTCCCTCGTAATGGATGTCAGGATAGTGTTAAGAACAGCATGAGCAACATCCTGTCTTTTTTCATCTGGACCATCAAAAATATTAGAAACAATAATTTCTACACCATCAGAACAGTCCCCTCCACGAGGTTGCTGAGAAAACGCGCGGGGATTGCGTTATCGTCATTAACACTAATCTTATTAATACTATCTACATTATTTACACTGTTATTGTTACTGCCCGAGAAGCGAACATTGACGGATTTGTCGAGTCTTTTAAAGAGACCATCACATGCGAGTCATCGAGGTTGGTGCTTTTAAGGCTACCGCTGTCACTATTACCCGAGAGTTTAGCACCATTTACCATGGTGTTTATTTTATTCATTAGAACTTATTATATGATTAGTAATAGCAGCAGTCAATCCATGTGAAGGCCATCTATTTTAGAAGATTGGTCAATAATTTTCTCTCTAGAGACGACACCTTATCAGTAATCCACTTATTAGTTCCTCCGATGTTGAAGAAGGTGTCGACACTGTGCCGATGGTATCAAGCTTCGCCACAAGCTGAGACTTAAGATCGTTAATCGCCATTTCAAGTATATTAAATTGATTGCTAAGAAGACCAAGCATCGATGATGGTAATTTACAGTAGCGGATCAATCACAGATTTTCTGCTGATTTCGGCAGTCTTGACGCAGCAAGATTTACTTTTTGCACACTAGTGTCTTTGTGAAAATTGTCTATAGCAGTGTCATCCAAATCCGGGGTTAGAGCTGAGTTGTCATCAGACCCAACAAGCTTCTCTTTATTTTTGGTTTTACTTTTACTTTTGGTCTTATTCTTTTCGCTCGTACTACTGCTCAGTCTTTTAGTATTACAAGTTACGCAGATGTATTTATTCTCCCCTATTGCCGTCTAATCATGGCAATCATTGTGGAAGGGATCATTGCAGTCCTTACATCTACGCATAAAAGCTCTAGGGCGGGGTATCTTCTTACGTTTTTGACAACAGGACGGAGCCATTTTAAATTTTAATTATTAAGAAATTTCAAAATTTGAAATTTTAGAATATTTGAAATCTTAAATTACGCGCGCAACAGGGCAGTGCTGCTAACGCTGAGAAGTTATACGAAGTCAAAGTGTCGCATTCTGGTGGCGAAAAATGAAAACGCACGCGCGGCCAGAGTGGTGGACGGGGCCGTGATTTCGCGCGCCGAGTGAGAGAGATGGAAGGAACGACACTCTAACCTCAAAGATGTTAAATTAGGATCTTCGTCTCCTTGATGATAGTTGGAAATTAGCGTGGCACAGCAAGATGATGATGCGTTGAGAAGAGGCGCGTTTCTGCTCTCGGGCAGCCTCGCCGAGAAGCAGGAATAACATCCACCCGTCTCTTGGTTGATGTGACTGCTTTACAGGTTAAGTCCGATGCCAATTTGCGGAAAAATTCCCTCCTGGCTCATAAAAATCACGACAAGCGCTACTTTTTTAGCAAGAGCATGAGAGCCTATTGGAGGGTCCCTTCCGCTACAACAAGATACTCCGAGGAGTAAAAGTACTATTAATACAGTGAAAAGAAGGCAGAGTGACTAGGCACTGCTTCTTCACTTACCGACAGCAGACAACTATCTCGAATATGACTTACCAGGCTAACTTCACTAACAACTGCACCCGTAAGCCGGGGGGGGGGGGTTGAGTTGCAGTCTAAGTACTGCCAAGTGCCTTTTGCAATATCGGGCTACGTCTGTATTGTACTTGCCGGCTAGGGAGCATCGCGATATACGACGTAAACCGCTCACGCGATAATTTAATAAAGTCACGCGTAACTAACAAACACGTGGATCTCATATCCAAACCATCGCTATGTGGTCGCGAGTGTTTCTTTTCTACGCAGCAACGTATAATCTAAACACGCATAACGAATTTCATCGAAACTATTAAATTCAACGTTTTTTGAATACGTAGAGAATGAAACCGTGTTGTCACAAACCACTATTAAAGATAATAATTTGAGTGTTGTTACTCTCTCTGTTCTAGTTTCTTTCAAACAGTCGACTATAGTCTCCCATGAACTAAACGCTGTTCAATTGTTGCTGAGAAGTAATTCATGATACATCTAAATGAGATTATTTCAATTCACGTCAATTCTAAAATTTACTTTCTTTTGATCATACTTAATTTACTTGTATAAACTTGACAACTATTCTTCAATTCATTAGTCGTGATTATTATTTTGTTCGGTTATTATATGATAAAATTTAGTCTTTGATTTGAATATAACTAAGTATCTCCGAGAAACCTGCGAGGCGCATTCAGAGATATAGTTCTGAATTTAACATTCCGTTAATTAAGTCATTTACGTACCAAGCAATGCTACACAAGTTTCCTTTCACGTAAATCAATAAGAATCTACAGTCCTTGCAATATATATATATATATATATATATATATATATATATATATATATATACACACACACACACGCGCGCGTTCGTTATCGAAATACAACCGAGCGAGCATCAGCGAGCGAGGCATCCGCTGCTAGTCTTGTATTATATTGGTGCATTTATGTATAAATTGATATCTTTGATCGCTAATAAAAATAATGTTACACTAATGATGGATCCTTGGAGTACTTGATTGTATACCCGAAATTCATCTGAGAGTTTATTCTTAACTTGTACTTTAATGAGACCTCGATTAAATTCGTAGAAACAGAAGTATCGGATTCTTCAGATTCAGTTATCCTAGAATAGAACAAATAGTTTAAAAAAGTGCTGTAGCCGCTAAAAAAATCCAATGTAAAAGTGCATCTTTCCAAACTGGTACTATAACTCTTTTATTTCCAAAGTTAAGATTACTGCAATACTGGTTATTTTATAAAAAAAAATTTTTTAATTTCTGCGCCAAAATGTTCAGAATATATTGCTTGATGACACATGCGAGTCAAAACCTGTTTGGAATGTATTATACTAGTTTAAACTAGTATTTTTTGAAAGCAACAAATTTTCATTGATAGCCCCATAAGTTAATAAGTTAGAATTTTCTTATTAACTTACTATCGAACGGAACCTCAGAATGTTTATTTAAATAATTATCTTTTCTAAGACTATGTTTTGGTCTTCCTAACAAACGAACAGTAGAGTCTCTGAATTAATGATAATATTTAATTTGTTTCTTTTGTCAGTAGCTCTTTTTGACAGAAAATCAAGATATTTTCAAGAATTTCGTCTTTTTTACTTTGTAACAATACAAATTTTTGAATCAAAGATCGTAATTAATTTTTATGTTTTAGACGTTTACGAGTTCAAAAATAGTATATTTTAGACCGTTAAGACCATTTTCGGCGCCTATAAAGTGGACCGAAAAGGTAGGGTTTTCCGAGCGTCAGACAAAATGTAGAGCAATAGTCCCTGGTCATAATACATGTATAAATTATTCCATTTTCGTTCCCTATAAGGTAGAACGCGCCTACAAAAATATGAGAATCAGAAATTAAGAGGAGCGAAAATGGTCATTTTCGCCCCTAGGGTCGAAAACGATCATTTTCGCTCCTCTTAATATTTTGTATCTCCTTACTAAAGCTTTAAATCGTTAAAAACTTTTGAAACAATTTCCTACATTTTCAAAATTTGTTATCATCATCTTCGCTTGGAAAAACCTATTTTCGCTCCATGTTGTACAATGTACTATTGTGCAGCTAGGGGGGAAAATTGACTTTTTCTAGCGAGGGTGATGTTTTGAGCACGAGTGAGAGTCGAGGGCGCCGTAGGCGCCCAAGATAGACACAAGTGCTCAAAACATCACCCTCGCTAGAAAAAGCCACTCCCCCCTTGTTGCACGCGGTACTTTTTATGATAAGAGCACGAATAGGCCACTTATCATGCATATGAAAGAAATGGGAAATTCGAGGACTTTTCAAAGTAAAATAATAGTATATTTAAAATTTTGCAAATTTTGCAAATTTTGAAAAAACTTATATGGACACACACATCCACTGGATAGGCTGCAGAGTGAGGAAAAAACTCGATTTTCCATTCATTTTACATGCGTGGAAAGTGGTCTTTTTCGTGCACGTATCATGAAAATATGGTTTTAATTTGAAACTAATTTATGTAATAAGCTGAATGGATTAGCTAAGAGAAAACGGATTTGTATGACCTGCTTGTCCCAATGGTATAATTTATTTTTATATTAATTACTTGACACCTCAATATTTAAACTAACAAACGACCATTTTAACTGGCAACCTACTCGTTAAACTATAAGTGTAATCGAACTAGCTGAACCTAACACTCGCTTCTAGAGCTCAATTATCTTAAGATTAGAAGTTGAAAATCATAACTATATTGAGACCAGCTATTTATTTCGCAACCAATCAGATCGCAGATTAATGTCTTTTATAGATGAAGTGTGATGATGGACACACACGCACGCACGCACTCACACACACGCGCACACACGCACGCACGAGTCCAGGAAGGGAGTTCGCTCCCTACGGGGGTTGGCGTCCCCAGACTATTCAAGCAAACAGGGCGGTACAAAGGTCGCCTCGTGTGCGGCTGAAAAACTGTTTCCTGCGACCTTAGGGAAAGTGGTACGGACTTTAGTTTGCACGCTCCACATAAATTCCGATCCTGAGGTGCCCGAGCGGGCCCGCCATGTGACCGGGCGGCCTGACTGTTGCTTTCTTAGCCACTTGCGCTCTACTAGGTTACCCGGGCTGGCCTCTCAAGCCTGAGCATGGAGGTTACAGCTTGAAAAGTGGGTTGCTGGCCCTCCTAGGATATCGGATAGTACAGGAGCCCGGGTCCATCTAGCTAACAGGACCTGGCTACCCTATCAAGTAGAAAAAATCTTCCTGGCCGTAGTAGTGCAGGATGGCGCCCGGGACAGGGCCCTGCTTGGTCAAAGAGAGCCTTGCCGAGGCCACCTTGACTGGCGAAGGATGCCTTACGATGGGATGCGAGGCAGGGGATAACGCGAGTGGCTGGGGAGCGGCGGAACGGCTTAAACGGCGCACGTGCGTAGAGAAGACAAGGAGAAAAAGATAAAAGAACGAAGAATAAGGAGAATACGGGAATCATCGACATCAGGGATCCCAACCCCCAAACCAGGAAAGCAAGATGACCACTTGACAGCCTTTAAGGATACAATCAGGGAAACAATCGAGTACGCCGAAGGTAGAACTATCGTACACCGGCCAATTAAAACGGGCCTCGCCAAGGTGTTGGAAGAGCTGAGGAAGATTGAGAAAAAAAGTGCGTCACTTTTAAAGGTGCCAGAGCTTTTACTAGAAGGAGAATCTCTTGGACTAAGAACGAGCAGAATGAAAAGTTTGACAAGCGTTGCCAGCGCTAAGAGCACGGACAGCACCTCGTCAACCCGTGGAATTGTGGAAGTCCCGACAAGAAGCCATAAAAGTTCGCAAGGAAGAAGATGAGTATGTAACAAATCTGGAGAAGGAAGTGGATGAGCTTATCGAGGATTGCCTGTCTACACCAAAGGACGTAAAACGCATCGCAAAACGGGCTAAACAACTCAAAGTTCTGCTGACTTAGTTAAGAGAAAAGCACGAGGAAAGAGATCGTAAAGATAAACGCTATAAAGGTGACGTTGATTATTTTGCCGATTTTCAACTGCAAGTTTCGACCATTTCAATGCATTTCTACAGAAACTTGAAATGTACATCTTTTAGTATTTTACTAATACTTTTTAATACCAGTATTAGAATTGAAATCTGACCATTTAAAGCGTAACAAGGCTCCCGAGAAAAAAAAATGCATAAAAAAATCGAAATTAACAAATTCTGTCACAATTCTGTGCCAAATTTTAGCTCCTAATCTTCATAAATAGCAGTTACGAATTTTCGGAAAAAATGCAAAATTTTCCGGTTTTTCTAGAATGTTTCCGGTTCTAATCAACCGATCGGATTGTTCGACATCTTATTCTCTTCGTAATTTAATACTCTACAACTTTTCCATTTACGAAATTCATATTGATGGAGTAGTTTTTTTTTATAAGCAAAAAACTAAAAAAAATGCGGTTTTTCACCAAGGTGTTGATAAGAAATTGATTGCAAGTTGCGCGTTGAAAACACATCAGCAAACATCTACGGACTGTATTTTAATGATCGCACAGGCGGATCGCTGCATATATTTATGTCATACAAAAAATCTCTGTTGACTGGCCAATCATTGTAATCAGGCGCGCCCTGGACAGAACAAAGAAAAAGGAAAAAAGAGCTTAAGAAATGGCAATAGCAGGCAAAGTGCTGAATATAACAGCATCGAAAGCATAGGATCAAGAAGACGGGGTTAATGCAAAAAGAAGGAGACGAGTTTGACCCTGAACCCCTAATCACTTTGATGGATGAGAGACGTATGGAAATATCAAACCTCAAAGAAGAAGCCAACTAGGCTATTTAACGGACCCCACGGAAGTATTGTTCAACGATATTACCTGTGGGGATCCGGAGGGCCACTTGTGTAGAGGTTGCTCTGCCAACGCCACATAAATCACACACACACACACACACGCACACGCACGCACGCACACTGAACCGGAAGAAGCAACGCCTGGTACTACTACCAAAAGGAAATAAGTCACCTTGAGAAGCAGCCTCATACAGACCACTCTGTATGCTGGACACTCCGGGCAAGATTTTAGAGCGCATAATCAGTGTTAGAATGGACCAAGTTATTAAAGAATTAGGTGGGATAACGGAATATCAATACGGGCTTTAGAAAAAAATCGCTCCGCTCTTGAGGTCATCAGCTTAGTAGTCGACACCGCTAGAATTGAAATAGAAGGAAGGGAAGAGATAGGAAGGAGAAGCCAAAAAGTACTGTGCTATTGTTACACTAGATGTTAAAAATGCGTTTAACTCAGCCAGCTGGGGCAAAATACATGAGGCACTACGGAAAAATGAGGTACCTGCATATATAAGAAGATATTGTATGACACAAAGAACGGCACAAAAACCTATAAGGTAACCGGAGGGGTTCAACAGTGGTCAGTGTTTGGCCCATCATTGTGGAACATCATGTACGATGAAGTACTCAGGCTAGAGCTACTCGAAGAGGCAACGGTTGTAAGATTTGCAGATGACATTGAAGTAGTGGTAGTGGCAAAGCAAAAGGAAGAGATGACGGAAATCGCTAACGAGGCAGTAGGTATAATCCACGATTGGCTAAAGCAGACTGGACTTGAGCTTGCTAGCCATAAAACGAAGGCTATCCTTATATCTAGTAGGGAGAAAATAGAGACAATAACACTGACAGTAGATGGACACAAAATAGACTCTCAGCCGACCATTAAGTACCTGGGAATCACCATGGACGCCAGACTAACGTTTAAGCAGCATTTTGAGAGGGTGAGCAATAAGGCAGCAAAAGTCGGTGCTGTACTATCGCGACTAATGCTAAATGTGGGTGGACTAACGCAGGGTCTAAGGTTACTCCTAGCCACTCGGTGCCCCAATATGGAAGGACGTCATGTTGGTGAAGTCCTATGCACGAAAGCTGTCAACAGTTTATAGGAGCAGTGTATTGCGGGTCGCTTTTGCCTACCGAACAGTGTCAGGAGGTGCAGTGTGCGTTATTTCAGGTATGCCACCTATTGACCTGACAGGAACAGAAAGAAAGTATATGTGCGAAGAAAGCCGGCGTGGTGAAATAAGTAAAAAGAAATTTGGAAATCCGCAAAGGAACAAACCCTAGCTGAGTGGCAAAGATGATGGGACTCCAGCGAAAAGGGGCGATGGACGCACCGCCTTATACCAAGGATTGTTGACAAGTCCAAAAGACGACACGGGGAAGTGAATTACTATCTAACGCAGTTTTTGAGCGGACATAGGTGCTTTCGAGACTACCTACACCGCTTCAAAATAGAGGACAACCCAAATTGCACAGTATGTTTGGAAGCAAATGACAATGCGGAGCATGTCTTCTGTGACTGTTTGCCATACAAAATGGAATGAGAAGAACTCGAGTGTTACCTTCAGACTTGGGTGACCCCTGAGTCAATGATGACAGCTATGCTAGCGTCAAAGGATGGCTGGTGCGCAGTAAATAACTACGAAAGGACCGTTCTTAAGAAGGTTAGAAATTACGAAGAGAATAGAAGGGTAGGACAAGGCAAAACAGTTGAGTAAAACTGATGCTAGACGAAGGCCACTAGGTAGTAGATACGAAACGCTCCTCGGACTGATGCAGAGGAACGTAGGTTACAGAGTTAAGCTCTCACTCCCCTGCCCGATGCAGAGGAACGTAGGTTACAGAGTTAAGCTCTCACTCCCCTGCCCAATGCAGAGGAACGTAGGAGCTAGGGTTGAGTACCTCTAAGTGCTCCTCAGACCGATGCTGAGGAATGTAGGTAACAGAGTTGAGCCTAGACTCCCTCACCCAATGCAGAGTAACGTAGGTGTCGGGGTTGAGTCTGTTCAGAGGATAACCGGTCGATGCTGCTCGAAGTAGACGACCGGACGATGCTGCAAAAAGCAGACGGCTGGACGATACAGAATGAAGAAAACGAATTTGATCCTGAACCCCTAATCACCTTGGTGAATGGGGATGTATGGAAATGTCAAACTTTAAAGGAGAAGCCAAAAAGGCAAGTTAACGGGTTAAAGTATTGTTCAACGATAGTATCTGTGGGGATCCGGTGCCGGAGGGCCACTTATGCAGAGCTTGCTCTGCCTACGCCACATAAAACACACACACGCATACACACGCACAGGCATGCACACACATATACACACGCACAAGCACGCACACACACACATACACACTGCATTTATAACGACTGGATATGAAGCCCACGGGATGCTTCAAGGTTCTTTAGTTCTCTGTCAAAAAATGTGAATACTCTTTGTAATAATTTTCAAAAATTTTGAATTATAATTACAATATTTTTTCTGCTTTCTACAAAAAATTGTATACTGCATTCAGGGGTAAATAGTCGGTATCCTACTTTATTATCCTATTTTCTTTGGATGCTTAATCTAATTACCAATTTTTACCATTTATAAGTGATTGGGCCTACAGTGCGATACTGCAATTTTGGCGTTTTGTTACGTTATTAAAAAACATTATTTCAGATAAGCAAATCATTACAAAAACATAATTTTATTGGAAACTAAATAAGGCGTAAAAAATTTTATCTAAACCATATACAAAATTTTTTTATTGGTCTTACCTTCTAATTCCTCAACTTTCGGAAGCTCAACTAATAATTGGTTTAATCGTTCATGATCAATGTTACCGTTACCATTTGATACTTGAACTTGAGAATCTGTTTCAGCTATTTTAACACCAGATTTTGGTGTGAATCCTGGTACCTCCACAGTAGAAATAATTTTCGCTATTTCGTCTCTACTTCTATTGATTGGTATACCGTATACAATTGCTTTTAGATTAGCCGCTGCGATTATGTAATCTAAATGCAATTCGTTACTGACATCAAAATCTAATGGAACGGGACAACGCTTGGGTCCAGACCAAAATGGTTGACCACTTGACGTTATTTGATCAGGAGGAAAATTAAAAAGCAGCTGTCTAATTTGATTATTATACTGATCTTGCCAATGACAGCGAGCCCATGTAATGCATTCATCGAATGTTTTAGGTCTTTCGTCCACCAAAGCTGTTTTGACAGACTCTAAAACTTCAAGAGGTTGTACGCCAGGTAACTTTAAAGTTCTTTCAATAAAGTGGGGATCACTAATGTACTGTGCAGCATTTTCTGCACTTTGCTTAAATAAGCCTTCGAAATTGTCTCTAGCCCATTGCAAAGTGTGTTCTATTGCATTAGGAAAGTTTTTTAAAGTACAAATAGGGATACTTTTTTCAGGTGGATCTTGTGAAGAACTATATGATTCTGTCAAGAACGGCACTACTACTTGAGTATTTCCTTTCGTGCCTAAAGTACCAGATTCTAGTAGTGGTTTTCTATAGTAAACGCATCTACGATCGACATATATGCGAGCATCGACATTGTCTAAAGCATTTGCAACGCCATCTAAAGATTCAAAAAATTCATCATTATAAACTTTTTCCGTTTCTGGTCCAACACGATTTTCATGAGCAATGATATTGATTTCAGGATTCATCTTTTTAATAGCAGCAGCAGCTGTTGACGCTTTAGACTTTTGAACATCAGCAGGTCTAAATAAAAATTGTCGATTGAGGTTAGATTTTTCGATAAAATCCATATCTGTTACAGTAATGTTGCCATCTTTGGTAGCTATGCCTAACATAGCAAAATTTTTCAATAACTCACATCCAATAGCTCCTGCTCCAACGATAAAATATTTCAAATTAGCTAACCTTTCCAGGAAATCTTTACCAAAAATTTTAATAAAATAATCATAACGGGATCCTTCAGATAAATAATTTTCTTTATTGATTTCTGGTTGGCATTTTGGTAAACATTCGACGGCATCAAAATACAACCATTGAAATATTGGATGAAATTTACCAGAACAAGCTTTCATTACTTCTTGTGCAATAATACCTCCAACAACCGCATTCATTGGGCTGAAATCACCACATGAAGTTTTGCAAAAAAGACCAAAAAGATCTTCTTGAATATCACAATTCAGTTTATATTCGTTGTTTATGTTAGTAGCTAAATTCAAGAATTCTTGAAAATCTTCATTATTCCAAGCCTCAGGCAAACGATGTTTATGCTTCATAAATCGATGTAAAGTAATAAACGCTAAATGTGTTTGCTCAGGGTAATCAAATTTTCCGAAGTCACTAATTACAATGTTTGGATTCATAAGTGCATCCTTTAGTGGACGAAAATGTAAATTTTTTGGCATTTTGATTTGGGTTACTATACCACCTTGAATATATTCAGAATACATCGATGTATCTCCAATACTAAATGTGTAAGGACCCAGAACTTTAATTTTCCTTGGTTCGCAACCATTTAATTCACTCATACCCTGCACTTCAGAAAATGTAACATAATCACCATCTTCCATTCCATGACGTGTATCATCCAGACATGTGACAACACCTTGATTATCTCGAGATATACTAGCTACCATAGCACCTATTGGAGGTTCTCCAGTAGTGTCAATAACAGAAAAGCTATCTCCAAAATCACAAAATATTTGAGAGAATAAACCACGGGTTTCTCCTATTATAAGAGCAATATTATTACTGTGAGTGATTTCAGAAATCCTAAGTTGTTCGTCAAGTGAAGTTTCAGTGATTACTACAACACTAAAATTTTTTAGAAAGTCGTATGTAAGTTGTCCAGAATAATATCGTGTTGGCACGTAATTGTTTAATTCTGATAACTGTTGACAACAAGCTTCAGCACGATTTTTTCCTGCAACGAAAAAAAACATATATTTTACAATAACTTGGATCTTTAGAAATTGCTATTATGACAAAGTAATAAAATATATCTAGATTATGATGAGGGTGAAACTAATTATAAGTGGGACCATGAGCTATGTAAAATATGAACACAATATATCGTCGCTCCCTACGAAGAGTAAGAGATTTAATATCCAAGCGACGAAGAGTAGTAGATTTCAAATCTCGCCATGAAGAACTGCACATTTCAATAGTTGCCGAGAAGAGTAGGTTACTTCACCTGTTTGCCACGAAGACTAGGAGATTTCATGTTTTTGCCACGAAGACTATTACGTTCCGGAGGCAACATGTTAAGGGCCCTCGGGAGTATAGATATAGCTATACAATAAGCGAGAAAAATAGAAGTACCTTAAAGAGTACATCCCTTATAGTGTTGTGTATAGCCCCCGTGCTTCAATCGCTCGTTGTATTACGTGCGATTTGTTTTTTTTTCTCTCTTTTTTTTAGAAAATATAACGCGCGGCGTTTGGGTGCAAGTGACAGTTCGGAAATGGATGTTCGGGCTCTTCAAAATAGAGAGATGTCCCGCGAGAGCTTAGTGGAACCAAAATTAAGGATGAAAGTTTATTGGCAGAGCCACCGCCGAGAGGAGACACAGATTTCTGGAGGTCGGCCACACGCAAAATCCTGGCGATTCAATCCACTCTTGCATAGAACGGCATAGTTCCTAGAAAGACGTTTTCTCGCAAGGAGAGTGGTGCCGATTGATTCAAGAATCAAAAACAAAAAACCCCTATATTGTGACAGAAATAACTCAAGAGGAAATTTTTAATTTCGACGAATTTTCGAAATTTTGTCGGTGGAAAAAAATAAAAATTTCCTCTGTGAGAGAAATTTATGTACAAAATGTCGAAGCTGACTGCGTAAACGTGAGCGTAAAATACGATTTCACGCAAAATGAAGAGAAGCTTCAATTAATAAAAAAAACTTTTGGGTGGACGGCCATAAAGCGATATAAATTGCCTAAGGCTTATAAAGGAAAAATTCCTTTAAGTGAAAAGAAAGCCGAAGACCTTCAGGCAATGATGACAAGAAGGATGGTACCTTCTCAATTCCATAATTTTTATAATGAAATTCTATAAAAATAAAGCTATTATTATTATTAATTTATTTTTTATTATTCATTTTAACCCTTCTTAGACTTTTTAGATTTTTGTTCTGACCAGCTTTTTATACGCGGATATTATTGTATGCACTTTGATGATCATAGATTTCATCAGAATTTGAAATCTCCTAGTCTTCGTGGCAAAAACGTGAATCTCCTAGTCTTCGTGGCAAAGGCGTCAAATCTATTAGTTTTCGTGGCTGCGAATGAAATCTACTAGTTTTCGCGGGGAATTTGGGATCTCCTACTCTTCGTAGGGAGCGACGATATATTATGTACAAATACCTTCAACATATTCTTACGAGACGCTTTTATAGACAGGTGACCGATACTTTTTGTTAATGGCATTTTGAAATTGAAAGTTCATCAATACATCTACGCAAGCCTTTATCAACGTATCTTTATTATGTGCTAACTCCACCCATCTCGCACTCTCCCCACCCAATTTTCATTAAATTTAGTTTTACTAGCTGCGTCTAGGTCGATCTAGAGTTCGCATTGCATTTGGCTTGCTCTTTATTATACGCGCTGCCCTACGATCATCATCTATTCTTGTCACATGTTCTACCCATCTTAACCTCTTTGATTTCATTATTCTGGTGATATGCGGGGACCCGTATACATTGTATAGCTTATGTCATTGTGCAATTTTATACACTATTTAGTTTTATTCCCATGTAGCATCCAATCTTCCGGCAATATTTTCTGAAGCTCCTTTGGCAGATGCGTCAGATTCAGGCAGGATTCAATATTTTGGGAACATTGCCTAAAGATTGCATCACCAGATTTCGCCATATTGCACAGAACCTTATTAATATTGCTGCAACTATTCAGGGAACATCGCTATTGGATTGTTAAAATTTAAATTTAATGTCGTCCCCTCTTATTAAAGTGTTATTATCTGAATGGCAACATCTTTATAGGCATTCATTATTTTATTTTTTTGATTTTAAGAATTTTCTGGAAATTTAAAGGAGACGATTAAAATTTTGTGCAGAGATCTGTGCAGAAAACTCTGATAACAGATATCTGCACATCATCTTCGTAAGGGGCGCTCATTTCAAAATAAATACACTAATTCTTCATACACAAAATGAAAATTAAGGAATGCTCAATCTAATTTTATTGATGAATATTTGTTCACGGATTCTGCTAAACCTTAATACAAACGTGATTATAACATTTACAAAATGTAAACAAAAGTCATAATCATAATAATCTCAAGAATCCAGATCTTAACGCCCTCTGCCTGTATTAAATCTTAAAAAGCTAGTGTTTTTTTCATCTTGATCGCGTGCTTCTGATCTCTAGTGTCCAGGGTTTTAATTTACACTCAAACGTTAGTATTCTTCAGTTTATTTTTGTTCTGACTTTTTTAAATGTATAAATTTTATAAATGACATCTATCAAAATAATGTATCTATTGTTCATAAGGACATTATAATAATGTTTCGCTTTTTAAAGTTGTTATTAATGTATTTACTTATAACTTAATATCTACTTACACAAATATGGATATTCCTCTCGAAAAAGACATCAATGAAATTATCAGCTAACTAATTAAGCGTAGATTTTGAGCATTTATTGGTAGATTAATTCTTCTCATTAGCTTTTTTTGGTTAAATGTATTGTATTCTTTATTTTTAACACGTGTTTAAAAGCTAGACTTAATTTGAAATCAGCTAATTAGTATTTAAAGTAGTCTTAGTCTTAGCTGTGTGAACGGAGGTGGACTACGTCGGTTTTTGCACGAGGACTTTGTTTTTGAGCACTCAGGCAAAGTCCATTGTGCTATACCCCCTGAAATGACGTTAAGCAGTTCTCTAGAGTAATTTCTACATCTTTTCTTCGACAAATCCTAATTTCACTTCCGCAATGTCGGAGCCAAGCGACTTGAATGATGACGGCTACGGAGAAGGGAAGAGGAGTTCGACGAATGGACGCTTGTAAGCAGCAAACAAAGGAGGGAGAGTGAACATGTGAGTGAACTCACTATAGCGCAGATTCAGTAGATCGTGAAGTCAGTGTTATCTAAGCGGGACCTCGTGCTTGAATTCCTTGGCACGAAAAAGCTCTCTGAAAATCGGAAGAAACTTTGCATATATATACAAGAGATTAGTGACTCGATTACGACACTGTCCGCAATTTATCGTGTCTGTAACTAGATCGATAATGCGGTGACAAGATTCCACTTGGTGACAAACGATTCCAGGAACGCTTCCTCTGCTAAAATCACAGATTAGTGCTTTAATTCCGGGCAGCCACGCTCATTTAATAGGTTGTGAAGCACTAGACACAGAAGCCAGCTATCTACTCTGACATAGTGACTATCAATGTCATTGAACTGAAAGACGAAGTAAAAGATCCTTTTATCTTTATCAAGCAGGCAACGAAGGATCAATTTATCAGATCATATTAATCCAGTAAAGCTCAAAATTAAGACCAAGCGCTCACACTATACAGGCAACAATGCGATTGGAATCGAAGCTGAGGGGGTTGACCTTGAGGAATTACGGGACTGCCGGGCTCTAGCAGAAGCTGGGCTGTGAATAAAGATGGATACGAAACTGACTCGGCAAATCATAGTGTATGATATTCCTCTTGAACGCAGAGAAAGAGATTCACCATAGTTTCGTGGAGCACAGTTTACCCGAGCACGATCTTGAGGACCTAAAGGTGATATTATCTATTTGATCTTCAAAGAGTGGAAAGCCCCAATAAACATTACGTATTTGGACCTTTCTCAACGCAAGTCTCACCTCGAAACTCATTGAGATACTGGATTACAATCTATTTCGAGTAAATAGGATTGGTGAGGATTCCAAGGAAGTCGCCATTTACGTCTACGAGTCCATATCAGCCAAAGAAGTTATTCGCTCTAGGCAGTCTACCACCTACAGAAAGCGTTCCAAATTTTTTTTCTTCTAGAAATTACATTCGTTAAAAAAAAATTCTGTGCAGAACGATTTACAACCCACCAAAGGCAAGTTTTTAGGGTGACATGGAAAAAGTCACACTGAATTGCAGAAGCGCATACAATTACATATTTAGTATGAAATACTTTAACATTGAGTGGCACATTGGTTTCTTTTACTACGAGAACTCTATCTGATTCGCTTACTACCTATAAGCTTCAACCATTCAATTTCGGTCCAACGCACCACTCAGACAAAAATACGTACACAACAATAGAATACATCTGCGCCTCCGAGATTGACAGAGTATCATCATTTGAGCAATCTTATATTCCAGGCATGTCTAGGCATGAAGTCATATATACAGCTCTTCTATTCGAGACCCCGCTCTACATGCCCAACCCTACTAGACGTCGGTACTAGAGAATATTTAACATCGACAAATTGCTTTGCGACGTCGCAGCCGCATGAAACGCATGTTTACGATTCCCGCAGCAAATACCCCAAACAGCCGACTCGAGCCAAAGGCGATCGGCTTGAGTGAGGCCCGCGATTTCCCGAGACTCGCCGTAGCACCGAGAATTTGCAAATCTTGCCAACCTTTGCAAGCTTGAGAAAGAAGTCTGTTGGTCCGGGCTGGTGCTAAAAGAGCAGCTGATCAGATTATTTTGCACTCGCCCGGACAATCAGACATCGTTATCGGCCGAGCCCTTAAGAGCGGGAAAAAGGCACAGGGCGCGCGATCGCGACCCAACGCATCACTTCTCGCGCCGACCTCACTGAAGTTAGACGTCAGCATCGTGTGTGCCCGAGAGTAAAGCGCGAGAGTGCTTTTGTGGGATGAAAACCAGCCAGCCAGAAGGAGTCATTGAGGAGGACTCAGCGCGCTAGGTTGATCAGCCATCGTCCACGTGTATGTGTGAGAGACATAAGAGTAGATTAGATCAGATTTCATTATTATTGTACAATATGTTGTACATGAGAAATAGTTTAACATTATGTATTCGTTTACAGATATTAAAATGATTTATAGTGTTTGTGATGTTTGTGAGAGGAGATGATGAAAGCAAGAGAGAATGGTGTATGTAAGCGTTTGTGTTTTATTAAGTGTATTAGTATTCTTTTTCACTCTGCTTGAATAGAGTAAGAAATGTAGTATTGCATATAGTGAGGGTAGTGAGTTCCAGAAGTAGGAGGCGCTTACGTGGAATGAATTTCTCAATGCCTCTGATGAGAAGGTAGGGATATCTAGGGGTGTACTTCCTATATCCGGTCGTGGTAAGCCATTGCAACTCTCGTCTGGAAGGAATGATGTGCCAATCCCTTCGTACACCATAGATGTAGCGGATGCCTGTATTTATCAGTTTTTGGAGTTTTAGGTCAAACTCTTGCGTTAACAACTCTTTTAAATCCGGAAAAAAATTATGAGTAAAATTAATAAAATTAAAGTAAATCATTTGAAATTTTTTTTGATGATATTAAGTATAAATACCTTTAACTTTACTGTGCTAAAACCTTAATTATCCCTACTGACCTATTGTAGCACTCGGTGCAATATTTTGTGAATTTGTTCACTGTCCGTAGGATTCCAAGTATACAAGTGGTTCTCTTGGGCTCAGATTCAAGGAGAATACTTTGTACACCTGTAGGGATTTTGATTTGAATGCTTAGAAATGGTTTGTCGATGAAAATACTGGATTTTTTCTTTTTTTCGCTTATTATGTTATCTTTTTGGGTATAAAACATTTTCTAAACATTCAAATTCAAATCCCTGCATTCATACCAAAACTACTGGTGTACAAAGTATCCTCCTGGAATTCGGGCCCAAAAGAACCATTTGTACACTTAGAATCCTACGGACAGTGAACAAATCAACAAAATATTGCACCAAATGCTACAATAGGCCAGCAGGGATAATTAAGGTTTTAGCACAGTAAAGTTAAAGGTATTTATACTTAATATCACTGAAAAAAATTTCAAATGATTTACTTTAATTTTGTCATTTTTACTCATAATTCTTTTTTTCAGGATTTAAAGGTGTTGTGTCCGCTTAGAGAGACTCCCCTCTCTCCCCGCATGCGACCCCCCGCACCGCGCAGCCCCGCTCATCGCCAACAAGCTGGCGGTTTTGTTTACGTTTTCGTTCAGTACACAGAATTGGTGTTGTCAATCGTTTTACAATTTCGTGCACATGTTTATAAATCATTTTCCAATGATTTACAAAGTTTTTTATTTTCTTCTTACCATTTTTGAGCAATCGCACTCTAAGTGTTTTGATCATTTTTAAGGTTATCCCATAAGAGCCTGTGTATAAGAGCCTAACTTTGAAGTCAATTATTGCAAAAACTATACTGACAATCGATCTGATATTTTACCAACAAGTGTATCGCATGTTTATCAACAGATTTTAATTGTTCTGAAAACACACAAAAAATATATTTATTTTGATGCGATATGATGTATTAAAAATAACACTGAAGGGACTAGATTTTAATTACGACGGACAAAACATTAGAGAAAAACGACTAAATTTGCCGTCAAGACACAACTACATCACTATAGAAGATAAATGAGAAATTGCGAAATTTTCGTCATAGTGACGGTCATAGTTTTTTAGATATTCTTTATATCGAGATCTGACGATGAAACGAATAAACTTAAAAAAGGCGCGATACAATATAGATGTTGATGTCATATTAATAAACTGCTTTGACATGTGATCGTTTTAACTCGGTTTTCTAATATACTTAACACGGGATCCAAAAATTCCCTGTTAAATCCGGTTTTACCTTTACATAAAAATATTACAAAATCACATCCTAAAAATGGTCAACCATACAATGCTCTGAGGATACAACAAACGTATTAAAGAAAATTTGTAACTACAGCAGACAATGTCCAGGTGTCAAAATCACCTCCCGAATGGCGAGACATGGTTTATGATACAACGGACTGGGTATACAGCAAATATACTAAAAAAAATTTCCACTTTCTGTAGACGATTTACAGGTGTCAAAATCACCTCTCGAATGACGAAACATAGTCTGTGATACAATGCACTATAGGTATACAACAAACGTACCAAAGAAAATTTAACTACAGCAGACAATGTCCAGGTATTAAAATCTTCTCCCGGATGTCGAGACATGATCTATGGTACAAAGCACTAAGTATATAATAAATGTACTAAAGAAATTTTCATTTTCAGAAAACGAAGTCTAGGTGTCAAAATGACTCTGAGATTAAACCATTATAGTTATGGTGAACGGTATACAGTGCTACCTTCAAAATTACAATAAGTTTAACCACAACAAACTTCGTTTATAGTCATAAGTATATGGTCTGCGTTCAAACTCCAGAAATATTTCCTGGAAAATCTGGAAAGTGCACAATTTCATCTTTACATGAAATATTGCAAAATTACATTCTGAAGACGAACCATGGTCTACCATACAATGCTCTAAGGTATAACACCCCATACAGGCTCCGCATAAAATTAAAAATTATATTTAATACTAATTTTCGTGGAACAAACTTTTAGATTATACGCGAGTATCTCGCGCTCCCACACTCTTCATTAAAACGCTCTGGGTCAGCTGAGCTCACAGCAGCGTAACACCAGCAGCGCCATGAGCCAGTGAGCGGCAGCAGCAGAAGAAGCGTTAGTGCGGTGAGAGCGCGCAACACACTTGTATATCTGTATACATTGAGTGGCGAGCGCAGCGGCACGAGAGGAGTTCGACGCAGCAGCGGCGTGGCACGCGCATTGTATTATAAGTGTGTAGATGATTTTTGTATATAGGTGTGAATGAGTGTGTGCAAGTATGAATGTGAAAGTTTTTCCGGCGGCTCGATTCCCGCTCTCTCCGTGGCCTATAAAAAAGCCCGCACAACCCGTACTAGCTCACTAGCCGAAGCGCAACTTAAGCGCCAGCGCAACTAAAGCGCCTGGTCTCTGCTCTTGAGCAACTTATGCCTTCAGCAGGTAAACGACTTAGAATATTTTCGAATATTTCACAAACTTATAAAATTTCTGTCTCTCAAAATACTTATAAATTCGTCGAGTCAAACTGGTAACGCAACTAACGCGTATTAGTCGAAAACTTAAAATAAGCAAATCATTTGTATACTTAAAAAATCACGATCTAAAGCCAATAAGCCAATTACGGTTTATCCCTACTAAAAAAAGCAGATGACAATCAACTGATTCTTAGCTGATAATCTGCTGATAATCGTGCCAAAATGTCAGCTGATTATCAGGTGATAATCATCAAAAATTTTTAACGTTTAGTATTTTTTTGAAGTTGTTTTCAATTAATAAATTTTTTCAAATAATAATAAATTTATTATTATTTAAAAATTTGTTTGCTTAAATCAAATTATTGAAAAATAAAAATTTTGCAGCTTACAGCCAGTGTTTGGGTCTTATCATCTAAATGGTAAAACCGTATTGGCCCTCATTATGTGAATTTTATATTATTCGCATTCCAAAAATTATCCGCGTCCGTATTTGCGCTATAGACAATTTTCCGCCGATTAACAGTTTCCCTTTGCGATAAACCATCTTTTCGTTTACGCGTAGTTTCTCCAAATATTCTGCCTTTTCTCAGTTGTTTCTCGGAATCAAAACAGTGGCTTGAGTTAGCCGGAAGATTAGCAACGTTTTCGGTTAAGCTGTTCTCATCGGCTTAAGACTGTGGGTTTTTTGCATTTTGCATTTTAGTAACTCCACCGTCGAGGTAGTAGTAGATACTTCTGAGCTTTCGATATTAATGCGATCCGCGGTTTTGGACACGAAGTTTCCGAATAATAAATCGGGGCGAGGATCTATCAGCGGGATCCTATAAACCTTTACCTCGTCGTCGCGAACGAATGCGCCAATAATCGTTTTAGTTTGCGGTGGAATCGTGAGTTGCTCGTCAGAATCGAATGACAAAATAACGTCATCGAGCTTAAGACTATTGCTAGTTGCACCACCATAACCATTATGTGCGTTGATGACGTCCCAGCCTATGATTCCCGAATTCATAAGCGGAAAATCGTTTGGCACAACTTGAACGTTACATAGAAGCCCTTGCAGCTGAATCGCTGCCTGAACAAACGTGTACACGATACCGGAAGTTATTCCCTCCACCTTAATTATTTTTTGCGTGTTGTACGGATATTCAGGAACTAAGTCCCCGAGCTTCACGACAGAAATATCCGCACCGCTACATAAAATTCACCAATTCGATTTATTAACTGAGGGCATTTTACGGTTACTATCGGCGGCTGACTACCCACGGTAAGGAATTTTATTTTTGCCAAATTGAAACATTGTTTATCGTTTTTCTGCTTGAGGATCGTGACGAATGTGTATTTAATTTAAATCGTCGGATTGGTCGTCTCCGCGATCTTCATCGCTGTTATACTTGTCCGCGCTGTCCCGACGATTTTTATTGCAGTTATTACGGTTATTGGGATTTTTTCTATACGATTTACCGATACTGCTTCGCAAATTCCCGTCGTACTTCCTTTCAGGGTTTATGATTAATTTTTGGACCGCGTGTCTGATTAACTCGTTGCAGCTGTATACCACTGCTTGTCACAGTAACCGCAGTGAGGCCTGGGTTTCGGTTGCTGATTTTCCCTAGCCTCTCAAGATTTTCCTTGATACGAGTCGCGCTGCTGGTCCTCGTCAGACTCGTCCTCGTCCAACTCATCCTCGTCCGACTTATCCTCCTTCACGGCGATTTTACGCACATGTGCAGCATTGTTAGCGAAACGGCCGCTCTGCATTCCTTCAAACTCGATTGCGGCGGTTATCGCTTCGCCTAGTTTCGTTGGGAATGGGCAACGCACCTGGTGCTCTAGAGGTGCCCTTAAACCGAACAAAAATTGTTCCAGTACGTCATCTTTCGCTTGGCGCGTTCTAGCCTTTCTATCCGCAAAAGTTAAATTTGGAGCACAGTTTATGATTGTCATAAAGCGATTGTAAAGCTTCTCTACGCGCAGCCCATACTCGCCAACTGATTCGTTCGGGTCTTGCTTAATCGATCTGATTTGCGCGTAAGTTTGATCCGCTATGCCGATATTTGCGAAGTGCAATGTGAGATCGCGAAGAAGTTTCTCTACCGATTCATAGTTTGCTACTTTCACGCGATAACTCTCTGTATTTTTGCCCTTTAACTTGTTTGCAATGTGAAGGAGTAAGAATTTTCGTAGCACCGGCCATACGTAGTCATGATACTTCGCACGGCTTTACAGAAAAGGTTGAGGTTTTCGGGGTCGCCGTTGAAATATAGAATTAAAGCCGCGGCATGGTGGAATAGCATATAAAAATCATAGTCCTCGCTCCATTTGCATCGCTAAAATTCGGCGGCCAGCTTGCGTCTACCCCCGTCATCGCATAAATCCGTATCTGGATCATCGTCTGGCGGTCGACGACTTTCTCTACTTCGCCGTACGCGGTCCGGCGGTTCGTGTTGGAACGCATTACGTGTGTGATTGCCGGCGCCGTGCGAGCCTTTGCGTTTATCGCGTTTTTCCTCGCATAGCAGCGGATTATTTGCGAGCTTGGCCTCGCGCTTAAGCTCGCTCTCGTGCCAGGAATGTCTCTTGTTCTCGGATACGACGTTAAAACTATCTTTGCATTCGGTCTCCGGCTCAGAACTCAATTCCGTATTAGAATCAAAAACTGTGAGCGACGCCGGATCAGACGCGTTTTCCGAACCCGAATCGGAATCTGTGGCTGGCCACATTCGTAAAGACTCTTTGCTTACGCCAGGGTGAGTCCCGACGTGAACTGCGGTTACTTGAATCAGGTAAAGCTCGCGTTGGTTTGCCGTGCATATGTCGCGAGTGGCCCCAGCGAGAGTTGCTTGAAGATGGCCTGCGCGATGCCCTCAAGTTTTCCGGAAACGATGATTTTTAGCCTCTGAGTCTCACGCGTTTCCGCTCTTTCGATCTTTCCCGCGTTTGTTGTTGCTGTGCTGCTCGAGCGCACTCTCTCTCCGCGAACATAGCTAATCGTGAGTTATACTCTACGTCGAATTTTTCCGAATTTCTCTCAGCCGATTTTTACCGGGCACGCTTACGTCTATCGCGGTTGCGCCCGACGAGCTTCTGTGCTCAGCTTCGTCAACTGAAACTAACTGCACAACGATATCCCTCAGCTTTTCCACTATTGCGTCTACTCTCCGCTGTTCTTCGCGCTCGCCCTGGACTGTACGCGGCATTTTTTGGAATTTATTTTCCTGCGTTTCGTAGGCTGGACGTTCCGTCCAGTTCAGCTCGTGAACATGTTAGCCAGTTATTCGGCAGCTGCAATTTCAGCGAGCTGCCCGTGTGCGCGAATTGCGGAAGCACATACGCATAAGGATTCGCCGGATCAGGTATGCCCACGGCCACACCGTTGCCACAGCCTTGCCTTATGTAGACCCTTACACCATCACCGCACAAGTCGGCTCAATTACATTCGAGCTGACCGGCAAGGACGGGAAAATAGAGAAGTTAGTGCCGGCCGAGGAGATGAAAATCTTCTACGATACGGCCGACGATGCTCTATGGGGTATTTCGACTTTTCGTGTTTCAAAATCAAATAGCTCCGTATCCAGTCGGCCGATCAATCTGAAATTTTTGGAAGATAATATCTTCCAAAAATTCGCTTTTTTTTTCATTCATCCAGAAAATGGGAAACAACTTGTATGAATGGGTGTGTGTGTGTGTGTATATATATGTATATACATATATAAGATAGTCAGACGCGCTAAAGCAGTTCGGACGTCCGATACGATACCGGTATAGCACCCGCGAATATCTACATCGACAAGACGCGAACAACAACACCACCCAGAGGCTACCTGTTGGAGGAGTCAGCCCAAGCCAACACCATCCAGAGCACCCGGGGTACCACAGCAACACCACTGCTTCGACTAGGAGGGACGCCTCCCGGCCAACTAGGATCTTCCCCGTCAGTCGCAGGTGGATACGCGGAGACCGAGCGATCAACGCGCGCGCGGACATTGTAAGTTCACAACATCAGCTACTGCGCGATTAGTGACACATCTAGTCGACTGTAGACGCCGAAGCCAAGACTCGCTACCACCGAGTCATCGGCTCGTCTTCAGCTCAAGCCACGAGTGCAAAACCGTCCTCTCACGCCACGCGATAGATATACTGTAACAACATCAACGAAGAATATATTTCTTTATCCTAGAACCTAGACGCACGCTTCATTATTCCGTGACCTTATCACGTCCTTCCGCGGACGAACCCGGTAGAGTTAAGTCGGTTACATCTAAGTCAGAAGTCTAAACGTTTTCGAGGTTGGGGCGCTCAACGCGCGCTGTTCAAAATCTAGTAGGATTGAAATTTTTTGTCGCACACTCGTATACCCTGTATGACTTAACATTATTATTTATGTTAAACCGTATCGATCTTCCCGAGGCAGGTGGTGTGGTGAATAGGAGAAAAAACTTTTTCTATAACATTTCCTTATCTTTTCTCAACGTTTTGACGGACAATGCTGCTCTCATCAGGAGACTGATGTAAAAAAATTTATTTACTACAAAAATTGTTAATATATAATGTACATACAGTGTAACAAAAAGTTACAATTATGGAGAATTACTTGTTACAACATTTTCGAAAAAGCGCTTCCCCGCCGCGCGGCGAGGGGAACGTAGGTGAACAGTGTGTCTTTCTCAGCTGTTCAATCTCAATTCGCACGAGTCGAGATTTTCGTCATGTTTATATAGCGCGGAGCAGTGAGAAGTGAGTCGAGCGGCCATTTTGACAATTTCTTCCGCTATTGACGTCAGAGCATGACTCATGTTTGTTTTCTTTTCAACTAATGTATAAGGTGTGTGTATACTGTATTTAAATATTGTGTATAATCCTTCCTATTAATTCCGTTTTCTTGTAAGTGTATGTGTAGCATTTCGGAAACTAGCCTTTTGTTTAAATTGATCTCTCTGTTTTTAATGTGATAATTTTCAAAATTGAAAGTTCAAATTGTTGATGTGATCGGGAATTACAGTATTGTTTGATTTTTTATGTTCATTTATACGTACACACACTTTCCTTTTTGTTTGGCCAACGTACGTAGCAGAACATTCATCTAATTTCAGATCATTGCATTCAAATTTATGAACAACGTTGTTTTTGAGATCTTTATTTTTCTTGTATTTGTCTTTTATAATGATATTTTTCATCTGGCTGTTTATTTTCGGCACAGTTTCAATGTTAAAGGCTATGAATGCATGATTGGTCTGTTCGTAAAAACTGTGAATATATGGTAGGCTTACAATGTTGCCTTTTTCATTACTGGTGATCAGTTGCCTCGAAAGTGTGTTTGATGTAAACATTCTTTTGTGTATATATTTATTAATGAAGGCGGGTGGGTAATTATTTTCCTGCGGTAATTTTTTGATATTATGAATATTCTTATACTGAAATTTCTTGTTAGATAGTTTTTCGCTCTATCAACAAGATTATAAGTACACCATGGCGATTTTTTGAGACATAGTTAGATAGAGTTATTAATTTTTCTGTGTCTTTAATCAATAGAACATCTAGAAAACTTATGGAGTTATCGATCTCAGTCTCGTGACTAAATTGTAATCTATTGTTATAAGAATTGAATGTTTTTAAGATTTCGTTGACTTTGTCATTCAGCACACATACGTCGACATATCGGTAAAAGAATGTTGGTTTGAAAGATAGTTTAGATTCGCAATCCGTTTCGAGATCATCCATGACTATGTCAGCAAAGAAACCCGAAATCAGAGAGAAAATTAGTGTGCCGAAAAGTTGTTTGTAAAGTTTACCATTGAACTGTAAAAAGGTATACTCCATAAATTATTCACAAGCCAACAAGATTTCGTTGAGAGGTATTTCGGATTTCTGTACAATTTGTGTATATCTTTTCTCGATGTTCTTCTTAACTAATGTTTTGTTAATGTTCGTATGAAGTGATTTTACATCAAGGCTGATTAAGCGGTGGTTCGTTAGGGCTATTGTTTTTTATTTTTTCTATGAAATCATGGCTATTTTCTACGTATGAGTCAGGTTTTTTAATGCTATTTTGTAATATTCTAAGAAGGCTTTCCGATAAAAAATAAGTAGGTGAGCCTATTGTTGAAATAATAGGTCGTAAAAAGATATATTTTTTGCGAATTTTAGGTAGTCCATAACATTTTGGCAAGGTGGTGTCCGTTTGTGTAAATTTAATTTTACTGTATTTTTTTCCGAAGAAGCCGTTATACTTATACACCAGTTGAAAAGAAAACAAACATGAGTCATGCTCTGACGTCAATAGCGGTAGAAATTGTCAACACGGTCGCTCGACTCTCTTCTCACTGCTCAGCGCTATATAAACACGACGAAAATCTCGACTCACGCAAATTAGAATCGAACAGCTGAGAGAGACACGCGCGGCGGGGAAGCGCCTTCTCGAAAATTTTGTAATAAGTAATTCTCCATAATAGTAACTTTTTGTTACACTGTACATACATTATTTATTAACAATTTTTCAAATCAGTCTTCTGATCAAATCAATATTTTGATCACCCGGGGGATATCATCAGATAGAGAAAAACCCTTTTTTTTAAATATTGTTGTTTCAAAAATCATTAATATACTGAATATTTGAACAATATTTTATCTATTCGAACTAAAAATTATGTTGGATGGAGCTACGTGCCAAAGAATTGGCGGCGGTTTTTTCCGAGGGGCGAAGGTACTTACTTTCGCTCCTAGGGAAAAAAACACCCCTACTAAAAAAAGCAGATGACAATCAGCTGATTATTAGCTGATAATCAACTGATAATCTGCTGATAATCGTGTCAAAACGTCGTCAGCTGATTATCAGGTGATATCAGCTTAATATTTTTATTTAAGGAGGTTCATCTGGTACTTTTCACGTCGCTAGTCAAAAAGAGGATAATTTTTATAAATTCTTATTTTCTTTTGATACAAGAGACATATATTATTTAGGACTAATGAAAAGCTAATTTATAACAAATAATGATTTTAGATAAAGAAATCGAACTCTTTATGTGACAAAAAAATTTAATACAGACGACATTTGTCTCCGTTTTTGAAGTGCACACATTTTTTATTAGGCCAATTAATTATTATGCATAGAGGAACCCATCAATCGTTTTCAAAAGCAATTTAAATTCATCACATATCAGTTTTCTCATTCAAAAATTTGCAACAGAAACTGTTTGTTAATTCAATAATTATTTCCAAATTAAAAAGAAAAAAATGTGATTCTCCATAAGACTCCATGTAAAAATGGAAAAAATACTTTTATTAATATCTCAAAGGTATCCAAATGACTCAAAATTTCGTATAAGCTTTTTATTTACACATATCTATTTAGCATCAGCAGTTGGCACTCGTCAGCGAGGCGGTCCAGACAGAGATCGACAAGATCCCCAATGGACCGTGGCCCGAGTTCGATGACTCCTTCGTGAAAATGGGGTCCATCGTCGTGGTAGCCAGCAACGCCTTTTCGAGGGACTGGCTGGAGGAGATTATCCCCCGGCTAAGACCTTGGGAGGGCGCAAAGCTCCTCATGGTTGGGATGTCTGAGCTCAAGAAGCCTCGAAGAGCCACTCTCCGCGTGCCTGGAAACAGGCTTGAGCCGGGAGTGGTTCTGAGCAGACTGAGTCACAGGCACCCGGACCTGTTGATTAGTAGGTGGAGGGTGCTGAGTAGCGAAAGCAGGGAGGAGCCAGACTGTGGAACCTTCCTGGTGCTCAGCATACCCGAAACCTCGGTAAAGCTGCTCCAGCAGCGCACTGGGGCCTGGGCCGGATTACCGTCAGGGTAGATGAGGGTCCCCGGGGGCAGCGCGAACAGAGCAACACTGTCCCGTCCTAAATAACATGGCTGGTGACGAGATAGTGTTTACACAAATAAACTTGCATCATAGCAAAGGCGCCTTGGCCGCACTGGTCAGACGCATGGCTAAGATGCACACAGGCATATGCCTAATACAAGAACCCTGGCTAGTCGCGGGGGGGATCAAAGGTCTTGGGGGCGCCGGTCGGATCTATAGAGACCCCACGTGCAGCGTTCCCAGGACGTGTATACTTGTTAAAGGTTTTGATGCTCTGCTGCTGCCGGCTCGGTGCAGCAGGGACCTTACGGCAATAAAGATCAAACTCCCTGTAGGAGGGGGCTCTGAGAGGGAGGTTGTGGTGGCCTCCGGCTACTTGCCATACGACTCCCAGGAAGAGCCCACCAAGGGACGTACAAGATCTTGTTGAACACTGCAGACAGCGAAGCACTCTTATACTGGGATGCGACGCTAATGCTCATCACATAGTCTGGGGCAGTTCAGATACTAACGGCAGGGGCGACGCACTGCTGCAGTATCTGGTAACGACGAGTCTGTGTATTATGAACAGGGGCAGAGAACCCACCTTCTACAATTCGGTTAGAAGTGAGGTGATTGACCTAACCCTGTGTACAGTTGGAACGGAGAGGTGGGTGGGCAGCTGGCGGGTATCTAACGAACCTGCACTGTCCGACCACAGATACATCCAATTCGAATGGAAGGAAAGATGCTCGGAAACAAGGGCCTTTAGGAATCCCAGGAAAACGGACTGGGCGTTCTTTAGGGAAAACCTTAGGAACGAGCTCCAAGCCTTCAAACCAAGCTTTGGAACAACGGATGAGCTTGATCACTGGGCATTTGAGCTAGGTGAGATAGTAAACATCTCTTTCCAGAGAAACCATCCCAAAGGGAACATGGGGTACCCCATGGTGGAACCGAGAGCTAGAGAATGTGTGACGTGAAACGGGGAGGACCTTTAACAGGGCCAAGAATACCCGCAATAGTGTCGATTGGCAGATTCACAGAGAAGCCAAGAGGCTATACAAAAACCGCATCAACGCGGTGAGAATCAAGGGATGGAGGGACTACTGCGAGGATAACGAGAGATATCCAGACGCGGCCAGACTCGGCGGTTTGGCGCATTGAGGAGCAGCTGGAAAGGGAGGAGATAATGGTGGAAGTTTTTCTAGACATAGAGGGAGCGTTTAACTGCACCTCTATCAAAGCAGTTGTCAAAGAGGCAGGACTGCACGGGATGCCTAGACCATTAATAAAATGGCTTCAAGGCATGCTTACACGCAGGACTGTGATCTCGAGTCTCGGAACCGTAACGGTCTCCGGCAAGGTCAGTAAGGGATGCGTGCAGGGCGGAGTGATGTCGCCCACCATTTGGCAAATGGGCTACTGGTAGCGCTGAATGGGTGGGGCTGCTATGCTCAAGCCTACGCGGACGATTTCCTGATAATGATAAAAGGAATTGAAATTGGCGCAGCCATGGACGCCATGCAGCTTGCATTAAGGAAAGTGGAGAGATGGTGCTGCTCGACGGGACTTTCGGTTAACCCGGATAAAGTCGAAATGGTAATCTTCTCCCGCAACCTACAGGGCGCCCAAACTCTCTGGAGTCGCCCTACAGGTAAAGGACTCAGCTAAGTACCTCGGCATTGTTCTTGATAAAAAACTAACCTAGAAGAAGCATCTCACGGCCCAGTGCGATAAATTCCTGATAGCTCTATGGACATGTCGCAGGGCATTTGGCAGTACATGGGGACTAAGTCCCCGGATTATACTGTGGCTATACAGGGCCGTCCTGGTACCTCGTCTGGCCTACGCCGCGCTGGTCTGGTGGCCAAGAACGGAGCTTGCGGGTGCTAGGGCGGCGCTAGAGAAACTCAGGGGACAGGTGCTAAGGGGGGCGACAGGGGCCTATAGGACCACGCCCACCAAGGCACTTGGAATCCTTGCGAAGGTGGAACCACTCCATCTTACTATCATTGGGATGGCTGCTAAGGCAGCGCACAGACTCAATGCGTATGGTCAATGGACACAAGGCACGAGGCACACCCGGTTCCAGGGTGGGGTGGGTCTCCTGCCGGAATTTTCCATCAAAACTGATATGATGATCCCGCGTTACTTCTTTGAAAGAAGTTACGGGGTCGTCATACCGACAAGAGAAGAATGGAAGGCCCGCAGGGACAGTCTACCAGGAACTGGGGACGTCTGGTACACAGATGGCTCTAGGGCAGAGACCGGCACTGGTTCGGGGTACTACTGCCGAAGGAATGGAAGGGGAACCTTCTTTTCCCTGGGGCGGTATGCTACGGTCTTCCAGACCGAGATATACGCTATACTGACCTGTGCTCAGAGAAACATTGAACTCGGCGCAAGGGATAGAATTATCACCATTTGTTCAGACAGTCAGGTGGCACTTAGAGCACTTATGGCTCACAGGACGACCTCCAGACTGGTCTGGGAATGCAAAGTGGTTGTAAATCGGCTGACCGCTCACAACAACCAGGTCAGGCTACTCTGGGTCCCAGGGCACACCGGGATCAGGGGTAACGAAATAGCAGATAGTCTTGCAGCTTTGGGAGCTAAACACCCTCCAATCGGGCCAGAGCCATACACAGGTGCTGCAAGGTGCCGAGAGGGAGCATACTAAGGAATGGCAAGGAACTCAAGGATGCAGACAAACCAAAGCGGTAATGGGACAGGACATCAATGTCGACTGGACCAAGTGCATCGCAGGAGGCAGCAGAAATAACTCCCGACTCCTGACACAGTTAGTGACCGGGCACATCCGTTTGAGGTATCACGGTCTGAAGATGGGAAAGGAGGCTACGGGTATATGCAGGAGGTGCGAGGACGCGGAAGAAACGCCTACCCATGTACTGATCGTGTGCCCAAAATTTGCACAGCTCAGACATCAGTGCTCGGGGGAGCCTTTCCCCACGTACCAAGAGATTAGGGCACTCGACGCGGGAGCCATATTGACCTTCTGGAGAAGGGCAGGCTTAACTGCGTAGGGGATCCCATGACGAAGGGTGGTACAATGGGTTTACAGACTAAGTGCCAGGGATCTTGGTGGTCCCCCCTTCATAGTAATAATAATAATAATAATAATAATAATAATAATAATTCTATTCTATTCTATTTTTTCGAAGTTGTTTTAAGTTAATAAAATTTATAAAATTCATAAAAATTTTGTAGCTCACAGCCAGTATTTTGGTGTTATCATCTGGATGGTAAAGCCGTATTGGCCCTCATTATGTGAATTTTGTAAATTTTATTAATTTAAAATAACTTCGAAAAAATATACTGAAGGTTAAAAAATTTTTAATGATTATCATTAGCATTTTATCTCATATAAACGCAAATTTGTAACTATCAGCTGAAATAAAAATATTAGGCTGATATTACCTGATAATCATCTGAAACGATTATCAGCAAATATCAGCTGATTATCAGTTAATAATCAGCTGATTGTTATCTGCTTTTTTCAGTAGGGACTTTTGCCTCAGATATATGCATATATGTATGTGTGGGTGTGTTTATATGTACATTTACACACAAAAACACTTAAAAGGCCTTTTGCCTCAGGCTTGAAAAACTCCACTTTTGCTCTACTTTTTCCTAGGCGAAAAGCGCGTTTTCGATGTACGTGGTATAAAAAATCATATCATGAAATCCTATAATAAAATTATGTACTTAAAGGATATGAATATTTTCAACTGAGTATATAATAGTATATATTGTGCAACTAGGGGGGGGGGTAAATGGGCTATTTCTAACGAGGGTGAGATTTGAGCACGTGACGGAGACGAGTGCTCAAATCTCACCCGAGGTAGAAATTGACCTCCCCCCCACTACCCTGTTGCACACTGTACTTTTTTTGACAAGTGCATAAAGACCCATTTTTATGCATATGGCGTGAATGGGAATTTTTTCATTTTAAGTCGTGCGAAACTTTCAAAATTAATTTAAAAATTCTACAAAATTTTTGAAAATTTTTGAAAATTTTGTTTGAATGTTTTTGAAAATTTTAAAGCATTTTTGAGTAGCGGGAGGGAATTATTCCCTGCCGCACGCTCGAAATGAGAAGCTTGTCATTCACTTTAGATGCATGGTAACGGGTCTTTTCCATGCACGTGTTAAGAAAAGTTATAAAAGTATGAAAATTTATCAAATTACCGACGGATTGAATCACTCAAAGTGAACCTTATTGTCATTATTGTTGTTTTAAAAATCATTAATATACTAATTAACTTCTTATTCCTGTCAAAAATATCAAGGTTGATACAACCTTGAATGAACCTTGATTTCAACCTTGATATCAACCTTGATTCCATTTTCATCAAAACGAATATTAAACGTAAATTGCAGGTTTAACAGGATAAATATTAATAATGCATAAGTAAGGCATCGATTGTTAAAATTTATAATCTATACGAATAAATATTTTAGACAAAAATTGAAAATAGCTGATCCAAAATGACCGACCACAACATGCGTTTTTGTACTATATGGCTCTGAAAATTTATTTCTTGTATTTTTGCCATCGCTAAACCAAAATTTGACGATGAAAATTCAAAATGGCCGAACCAGAATGGCCGACACATCAATCCTAAGATTTTAGGGTCGCTAAACACAAATCTGATATCAGATTTGCAAAATTATTTACGTAAACAATGCTATTAATGCAAATTATTGCAAAATTAAGGATTTAACAAATACTAGTATTATTCTAGGGGTTTTAAAGGTCGCTGATCACAAATCTGTAACTAGATTTGCAAAATCATTTGTTAAAACGTATGTTTTTGAATAAATTATGGCGAAATTCAACTTTTTTTACATGATTCACAAAAAGGATCAATTATATACCGTTTTTGGGGTTGCTAAGCACGAATCTGATATCAAAAATCCATTTTTGTGGCAAAATGATATTAATCGCTTCATATTGATAAATTTTTCATTTTAAAACTGTATTGGCGCATTGGAGAAAGGCGAGGATAAAATGTAAGGCCAAAATTGTTCAACTAACGTTGTCCACACGTCCTTTTATTAAAAAAACATTCACTAAAAGACTACGTTAGCACATCGGACGAAGGCAAGCAAAGCGAGGAATGAATCTAAACCCAAAATACTTAAACCAAAGTAACCCATGCTTCCCGAATAAAATAACTTATTCAAACTACATATCGGCACATCGAAAGAAGGCGAGCTGAGCGGGGAATAAATCTAAAACCTGAATGTGTAAACCCTATTACCCCACGCTCGCCGAATACAATAATTTATTTTAAAAACACCTGAGCACATCGATGGAAGGTGAGCAAAGAGAGTAATAATCTAAAACCTAAATGTGTTAAGCCAATTACCCCCACGCTCCCCGAGTACAATAATTCACTTTAAAAACACTTCGAGACATCGAAAGAAGGAAAGCAAAGCGAGAAATAAATCTAAAACCTAAATGTGTAAACCCAATTATCCCACGCTCCCCGAGACAATAATTTACTTTAAAAACACGCCGAGACACCGAAAGAAGGCAAGCAAAGCGAGAAATAAATGTAAACCCAAAACGCTTAAACCCAATTACACCACGCTTTGCGAGTGTAATAATTTATTTATACTACACCTCGCACAT
>JAZHPH010000407.1:69859-82410 GCA_037356405.1 Nasonia oneida | reverse complement strand
CATGGATATTTTGTAAATCCTGATTGTTGTCCAAGAACCATGGTTGAAATCTTAAGATCCCCGCAAACTTTCCAGTTATGTTCTTTGTACTTTATTTTCTGTAAAACTATTTGCAAATTCTCATACGTTTCCTTTAGTTTTGTTGAGTGAGCTATAGGCGCGTATGTGTTTCCATTATGCAAAAGAACAGCTTTTAGGCTACGTTTTGAGGAGTCAATAGTCTCCACTCTAAATCTTTGTAACTTCTAGGTTTTAATATATTTATTAAACCTTTCACGTCTTTACAATAGGTTAATGTAACTTCCGTATCATTAACGAAGTACTTTCGAAACTCTTCTTCTCTGTTTCTATAAAAGCTAGATTTCGTTTTGTTCGACAATAAGTTCTTTTTTTTAAATACCGCGGCAAGATACTCAGCTCCATCTTTGGGTAACCCTAAGTCACGTCCAAGATCATTTAATTCTTCCTGACTAAAAGTCTGAGGAGTCTTATTCTTATTAGATATTATATATTCCTCTTCACTATCACTTTTACTCTATTCCGCAGAACTTTCATCAACTTGCATTTCCTCTTCAATCTGTAGTGAGTTCATCGTAAGGTTTCGAGTAGTAGGGCTCTTCTTCTACTTCTCCCTCTCTTTTTTTTCTATTTGCCCCACTATCACCGCCACCAGTACCACGAGTACGACTAGCATCAGCAGCAGCTTCTTCTTCTTCAACAATGACAGCAAAACAAGATTCAATAACCTCGGCAGGTGTGGCAGTAGCTGAAGTAGTAATTTTGCTGATGTTGTTGTTGACACTGATTTTACGAGGTGCTACAGGCGACCCTGGTGACGACGAGGACGACGATGTAGCACCATCCACGAGTGATCTTCGAGGAGGTTTTTCAATTGGGCTCTTCTTCTTCTTTCTCTGCTCGTTCATGTCTATTACGCTGTGCCCGTATAAGGCTTTTCTCAACCATGAGCGCACTCTAAATGTGTAAGCCACTGCACACGTAAGGTGTTCAGATTTTACTCCGTGATACATGCAAATGTGATCGTCCACACTGGATAAGTTTCTAAAGGATGGACAGCTGTATTCTTCAAGGTTTGTAATCTGTCTCCCCAAAATACGCTCTAGTAGATTAGCTTTCTGGTAGCCACGTGTGTAAATTGTGTGTGCTTCTCTGGCAATATAGCGTAACGACGGGTAAATGTCCTCCAACGCGGCCTCACCATCGTACCATTCTATACCGTGATGATAACACGAAAGATAAGAATTAGTCGAAATTATTCCCTTGGGTAATTCGTTGTAATCACACGGTGGTTTCACAATCCAATGAGCGATAAAATTACGGTCAACTGCAATTACAGCAATCTCCTTGGGTAAAAATAACCCTTCTTTATCGTGAAAAGCTTGGATATCAATGGTAAAATCCATTGTAGCTATCGACTGTTTCTTTCTCAAATACTAGAGATGAACTAACAGCCCTCAAAATCCGGAGAGGTTATATAGGCAAACCCTCTCCCTTCTTTATGGTTTCTTCCTCTCTGCCTCCTGCATACAGCGCAGAACTTTAACGAAAAAGAGGGAGGAGGCAGAGTTCTGTAATTCGTTCGTTCGTTCTTACTGTTACGCACATCAAACAGAAAAAAGCAACAAAAAAATTAAAAATCTGGCTTATCAAAGTACAATACTGTCAAATACAACTGTATTGTAATGTTAAATTTTTTGGCGATTATACGTCACACGTGCTATAAAATAGTATATGACGTATTGCTACGCTCGCCGTGCTGAAAAGTGCTACTCACGCCACTTGTATCGTAATCTATTAATAATAATTATATACGAGCTGCTTTTGCAACTGTTGGGACTTGAGCTAGCCGCGCGAGCCACGTGCACTCATAAACTCAAAATCTAACCCACCATACTTAACATGCTGTTTAACTGATTCTTAGCTAAATTTTCGTTTACATTTAGTTAAGTTTCAGCTAAAAGCAAATAGCTAAGTCTTAACCTCGTAGCCATTTTTACTCGTTAAATTACTACCAGGGTTGCGGCTTTGTTTATTAATATCAAGTGCTCAAATTTACGTGTGCTCTACAGTAAGAGTTAAACTATCATATCTGATATTTGAGCAACAATAAATGTGAATATTTAATGTGAGTTGGTGACAAAAGCGACAGCGCGTTTTTGTAGAGAGCGAGGAACGGGCGCACCGCGCGCGCAACTGTCCCGCAGTTGAAATTTGAAAAAGCGATAACATTTTTGATAATTTATCGATTATGATAATTCATTTTTAATTAGGGGTAGAATTAAAAAAGAATAACAACCACGGTGTTAGACTTTGGATTAAGAAATTATTTAATCGCAAATTTGTTTACAACTCTCTACATTGATACTTACATCGTTGTGAATAATATTTATATTGTACTAAAAATTAATTCTTGTGTAACCCTCAGTTTGTCACGAATATTTCTAACAATGAAAATTAATTTATTAAATATTATTTACAAATCATATACGGGTACTTGTACAAAAATGTAATTCACTTGAAATCTGTAATTTTCTGATTAAAAGTTATTTCTGAGAATTATTTTTAAAACGACGACGATACGACGACGATAATGATTTAAATAATGCGAACTATTTAAGTAGCATGAAGAGAAGTAAAAAGCGCAGAGAAGAAAAATAATTAATGATAATTAGTAATAATTTTAAAAATATAGAAAGTTGTAACTGTATGCGATTTATATATGTAATAAATAAAATATTATTATTATATGAGTCTAATGTAAATAAATACATATTATTGGATATAACATCAAAATATTATCTGTTTCCTTACAGATGTAGAGTTGTAAACACCTGTTAATCAAACACCGTGGTTGTTTTTCTTTTTTGATTCTACTCCTAATTAAAAAAAGAATCAACAAAATCGGATTATTAGTTCCTGAAAAAGAAAAATGTTCTCGCATTATCAAATATACGACGCGCGGCCAAATTTAAGCCACGGGGCAGCTGCGCGCGCGGTGCACGCGTTCCTCGCTCTCTACAAAAACGCGCTGTCGCTTTTGTCACCAACTCACCTTAAATATTCACATTTATTGTTGCTCAAATATCAGATATGATGGTTTAACTCTTACTGTAGAACACCCGTAAATTTGAGCTCATCATATTAATATACAAAGCCGCAATGATTTGTTGAAAACAAAAAATTATCTTAGCTTCAGATCATCCTAGAGCAATAATTAAACACTTAAGGTGACACACCTTCAAACTTCGAAGATATCGATTTTTTATTATTCCTAATTTTGACAGGAAATTTTTCGTAGAACATGCTCCTGAAACCCGTTTATAAAAAAAAAATTCGCAAAGTTATAAGCAAAATAAAAAAACAAAATTTTTATCATTCTTCCGTAAAATTGCGTAATTTTCATTTTTTGTCTAATACGACTTATAATATTAATTTTAAGTTTTACAAATTCAATCTGACAGAAATTCTAATTGTAAATGTTGAAAATACTATTTTTTACCGTAGTATATATGTATATTATCCTCCGCATACGTGTTTTACAAAATAAATTCTAGTGTTATAACGAGTTGATCACCGTGACTAACTCGTAAAGGTAAGAGAGTGAGAGAGAGATAGATAGAGAGAGCGAGAGAGAGATAGAGAGAGAGAGAGAGAGAGAGAGAGAGCTCTTGGCTTTTGACTCGTAAACATGCGACTTCGCTCGAGTAATTGTTATCGTATGCTGTGCCCAGAATTCGGAGTGCGTGCAGGGCACTACAACTGCAGCGAGTGCATCCAGGGTCAGCCGTCCTGTACTCGAGAAAGCGATAAGGTTTGTGTGACGCGCAGTGAATGTGATCGCGTGAGTGTGAGTGCGCATCATCCACGCGAGGGTGATTCGGTTCGCGCGACCTTTTTGCGATAGACGCGTATACGGATACGAATATTCCGGCGTCGCGGCGAGTCGCAAAGTTGTAAACGACTCGCCTACTATTTTTCATTTCTGTAAATTCACGCTTATTTCATTCAATTTTACGTAATTTTTACGTTATTTATTGACCTTGTTCGCTCGAATCCGATCCTAGTTCCTTCCTGTAAATTCCGCCGCCTCCGCAGGCGTTATCTAAATTTATTTAACGCAGTCGAGCAGTCGTGCACGCACCAGGCGGTACGAAGACCCTAACAACACAAAGCAGCTGTGATAGTTGCATGCAACGAGGGTATATCGCGGGCGTCGAGGAGTTAACTAGAAAGTTAAATAAAAAAGTTGTAGATCTCGAGGAAATACTACTTTTTTCTACTGACATTCAAGTGTGAAAATTCTTTTAATTCGAGTTAACAGGCCAAAAGCGTTTTTCTTTTTATAGCATGTGACGAGATTAGCTCGTCTTCACTGTGCACAGAATCCTCGCCTCGCTCTCGTTACTGGAGTCGCCCCAATGGCAGTAATTGCTAATATTTTGGGTGATTGTAGTAGTAACGAGAGGAGAGAGGAGTCTTGGCCAGCAGCTTCATCGCACGTCAGTCACCGGAGCAGACGACGCAATCGCACACTCGGCTGACCAGTGCGGCAACTCCCGGATCCGAGCAGCGCTGCTTTGACTCCCGCCAACGGAAGCAAGCGCGCCGAGACCACGAGGCAACAGCGCTGGAGAGTCGGCAGTGCGGAGAGGGGGAAACCGCACGGCCAGCCGCACAACGAGTCAGCAGCTGCGCGCGCGCGCCGAGGGTATAGCTATACGTATGCCGAGGCCCGACTGCTTTGGAGTGGAGGGAGAAGACCCGATTGGCAACCGGTGGAGTCGCGCCTGCTAACATCTGAGATAAATGTGTAGAGGGCATAAGCCCAGTTCATACTGGCGCCGTTGTACGCGGCTTAGAGCCAGAGATATGGTGAAAACAAGGGCGTGAGAGAGTGAGAGAATGAGTCGCGGTTCGAATCGCTCGCGTATTGACTTCTGTATCGACGCCTGTTTAGCCGCCTGCGTGCGAGAAATATCGATTATCGACAAGCTCGATGAGGTCCTCGTGGCGCAGAGACCCGCCACGCGGGCACTCGAGTTCCGGACGGCAACGAGCACGAAACTGGGAGTGGATCCCCGCGGTTTAGATTAACTGCACTAGAGAGTTCTTCGCGAGTTCGCTTTTCCTAGAGTACGAGACATCATCAGGAGGAGAGGAAGTAACAGTTGTGGTGCGGAAATTGGTAGCCAGGTTAGTACGACTCATAGTGTCGAGAACTCGTAGTGAAGCTAGTGGTCGCCGGGAACGAGCATTCATTGATGCCACGTGGCGCGAGAGAATTTCGAAGTACACGGCGCGACGAAAATTGTGTGAGTGAGAGTGAGTTCGATAGTCGGAATTAATGCATTCTATTAGAAGTTGAGTTGTGTAATTTGTGGTCAGAAAAAGAGTAAATAAAGATTCTTTCTTACTTTAGTACTTAAATATCGAGCAAAGTGTTGTTTAGTCCCTAATCACCCGCTAGTTCGCATAGTCGTAAGACCGAGAGTATCACCCGAAATACTTTGTGTTCGTCATCGGAACCTCCTCGCGAGGGAAAGAGTTTCTCAGCCGCGGTAGAAGACGAGAGTATTGTGTCGCGGGCAAAGTGTAGTTCGGCCTGGCGCCCTGTTATTAATAAATTCGGCCGGATTATTCTTTAATTGTCAACGTTGGTGTTCGGGAGTTGTTCGCTGGGCCCTCCATCCCAGTGAGCATCCGCCACGTTACATTGGCGCCCAACGTGGGGCCAGATTGTCGGTGTGCGAAAAGTGTGTGTGAAAATAGGACGACATTTTGTGCTCGCGGAAAATACGCGTCGTGAGTGTGGAAGTCGAGGCCGATCGTTCGTTGGGGTACGTAGAAAATAAACGGTGTTGTTGGACAGCGATAAATAAACAGTGCGACGAAAAGTGAAAAATTCGGTAACAGAAAAAGTGCAAAAATTTTTTTTTTCTCTCTTACAGCTACATCGCTTGAGTGCGACCGCCGTGCGAAATAAAAATCGCCACGTGGCGACGGCGAGCTTGAGAGCCTACTAAGGTGAATTTGCGGAGTAGAAGTAAAATTAAATTCTCGCACGTGATTTCAAATTTTCTTTGTTTCCACCGGAACTTTTTCGAATTCGTCGTTCGTATTTTTGTGGAATCGAATTAATTTCGTCGCGAGTTTTAATAAATGCTGTACATAACCAAATTAAAATTTTAGTGGAACGTGTTATAAAGAAATTGATGCCTGTATTTTCAAACCATACCGTTGTGCAAATCGAGGAATATTTTTGTTAACGTGCGAATAAATTTCGAGTCTCTTTTGGAGTAATTTAAAATTAATCGTGAATCGTGGAGACGACAAAAATTTTATTTTGCTGAGGTATCGACGACTTGGTTATTTGCGGACAGAATTTTCGAGGATAGATGCACGTGGTCGTCAGGAAATACATCGCAGTCCGTTGTTGAACGGATTTTTCTTTTTTTTTGGTGGTATAAGCCGAAACACTTGACCAATAAAATTTTGTGAAGAGGTCGACTGCGATAATTTGGTATTGTATGAACATTTACCATTTATATGCATAATAATTTTATCATATATAAATATATATTATGGTGTGAATTGTGGTGAATGAAATTTTTCAAACTTTTGCTTTATGCTGGTTTTGCGATATTTCGTGACTAATTTTTGGGCGTGCTCGGGTCAAATATAGAGATCTAAATCTTGGATATATAGACGATTAACTGATTGTACGTTTAGTAACTACACGAAATAATCTCTTTCTGTTGTGTAAATTCTCCCTTGCTTGAATAAATCGTGGGCAATAATACGATTAGTGCGTTGTCGTAGCCAAGAAATTTAAACGAATTTATTTATTCCTGGTAAATCGCGGTCGAGTCAACACCGAAATCAATAGCCATAGATTATATTCGTCAAGTTTCGAACAACATAGCATTGCTTCGTAGTCACGACTCATCGCCAGCGAGAGAGGTGTATGAAATTTTTTTTTCTCCTTGTTATTGTTTACATTGGGTTAGTCGCTACGTGCGGACTGTATTAGAGAGGACCACGCGTGGGAATTCGTTTAAATTTCAGGAAGATTATCAGGATTGCGGTCTGTGAAGATTTAAATTGGAAAACTTAGGCTTAGCTAGTTACGTGCGACACCTTTTTAATCCGATACTAAAATTTTTACGTTTCCCTTGCGGTCAGTACGTAAATAAAAATTTTATTGCGCACCCAGGGGGGGGGGGCTCAACCCCGCTAAATACATACTTCCACGAATTAAACAATTGCCAGTCGTGGCCAGAATAATACCATAGAAGATTGAAGACTGAAAATTTTTTTTTTAAATTCAGAAGTTTAAATTCGAACTGACGCGTAAACGAATATTAGTAATGACGGACAGAGAGATGGATTCTCACCAACAACGTATGGAAGAGTTGAAGAAAAACCGCGAGGTCCGGAGCATATGCAACGATATTCGGCGAATGAACGACCAGGTACTTGAGGACAAATTAGTAGCACTGAAAATTAGCAAAGAAGGCAATCGTGAAATACGTAAAGACATATTACTTCGCGCTATGCTACTGCAATCGGGTATTGCAGCTTCAGTGCCTTGGTATGAGTGGGATGACGGTGGTGAATTACCTAGAGAAACACAAGAAGCTCTCTTAAGCAAGAAGGTTGTTAGAAAGCCATGTCGGTGAAAGCAAGCATCGACAGAGAACTTACTTGTGGACCGTATAAATACGTCAGAGTCGGAATCGGAAGAGACGCTCGATCAAGCCATGAGTTCAGCGATTGAACAAATTAATACAATCTCAACATTCAATAGTAGCAGTCAGCAACCTAAACCAACTCTAGACCGCACAGTGGCTCAACAATTCCAACAATTGTTATCGTCGCAAGTGCTAGGCGCTTTAACGGGTTCGGCCAATAACGTCACTGGTCTTTCAACGTTTAACCCAGCCACTTACCTGTTGGTCAATAAACAGCCCCAAGCTACAGGTTTGACGTCGCAACCCACTGATTCGTTAATTAGCCCAGCAATTAGCTCGACTACACAGACACCAAACCTTTTAGGTATTAAAGCTTATTCGGATAGTAATCGATCGGCGCCAAACATCTCTACGGGTGCAACAAAGAAGACCCCGACAGATGCGACGCGCAAGAGTCCAACAATCAAGCCACTTTCTCCGTTGCCGAAAACTCCATGCATTAAAAAAGATAAGCAATTGAAGCCCTCACGCCTGGGATTTCAACCGAGCACTGGTAGACTATGGTTAGAAGAAGAAATCGAGCCGACTAAGGAGAATCCGAAATCGAGTCTGAAAACGTCGTCGTTTGCCCCCTCAGTTCGGAAGTCAGTCAAATTGGTGGTCAAGAGTAGTAGTGTCAGTAGTGAAGGAGAGAGCGACGGGGAGGAAGATAACGATAATAATATTGAAGTCAGTGAGGTAGAAGTAATAACTCCCAAGAGATCATCGAATAAACCAGTTAGGAAAGTAAAGGTTACGAAAAAGAAAACGAAAACCACATCGAGTAAGAAAGCTCCACTAGTATTGAGGCCGAAGAAAAACGAAAGGAAGTCAAGACGTAGTCGCACCTACAGTTCGAATAGTGAATCGGCCGGTAGTTCGCGCAGCAGTTCCTGTAGTAGCTCGAGCCACAGTTCAAGTAGTAGTTCAGCCGATAGTTCCAGTGACGACTCGTACTGCAGTTCCAAGAGTAGCTCATACTACTCGTCGACTAGCAGAGATAGTAGCAGAAGTAGGAGCAGTAGTCGAGGTCGGAATAAGAAGAACAAGCGAAAGTCAAAGAAGCACAGTAAAACGGAACGATCGCGAACGAAGTCGCATAAATTGGAGTACAAGCTTAGTATACTCCAGATAGTGCAGAATTGGAACATAAAATTTAGTGGTGAAAATCGTGACGATCCAGAAGAGTATTTAACTCGATTGGCGGACTGTAGAAAGAGTCTAAATTTGAAGAGCAGAGAGTTACTCTCTGTTATTCCCACAACTCTTTCTAAAAGCGCAAGTGTTTGGTTCAGCACCGAGAAGAAAGATTTGGAGTCCTGGAGCGAGTTTAAAAAGGCGTTCCGACAACAGTACATTTACGATCTAAATGAAGACGATATAATGGACGAATTGCGCCAGAGAACCCAAGGTAAAGGGAAAAAGATAACTCCCTATATAGCCAATTTCCGCCATATAGTTGAACATCTGCGTAAACCATTAAGTTTGAAACGCCAGTTGAAAATATTACTGGGACGATTAAGGCCAGAATACCGAAAAGCACTACGGAACAAGAAAATAAAATCTTACAGTGACGTCAAGAAGTACGGCAGAAGATTCGAAAGAGGTGTGGAGAACGACGCGAGATACACACCGCCACCACTCGTTGAAAAATCAAGAATTCCAACAGCGGCTTGGACTCCTATGTCAAAAGCTCGCGTGGCAGCGGTAGACGAAGTAGATGAACTGGCCGGAGTAAATGACAGTACGAACAACGCACCAAGACCCAACAATAAAAATAAACAGCAGAAGAAAAAGCAGGGCAAGCAACAGGCCATACCAGCACAGCCAGAGATTCAAGCCACTATGCCAGTTTCTGTAACACAGTCGCCTCATACGTGTGCCTTCAGTGCAACTACGACTAAGCAAGGTGAGTTGCGGCAGAATACAACTAGTATGCACGTTCAGAACCTTGCGAATCGTCAAAATAACGTTATTAATGCCAGCAACACTGCCCAACAGCCAGTCCAACCAGCGGCTAGTAGCGTTGACAGACAATTCGTGGGTGCATGTTATAACTGCCAGCAAGTCGGTCATCGAGCTGCTCGTTGCCCACAGACGGAGTGTTTTAAATGTAGACAGAAAGGCCATAGAGCCAACGAATGCCCAATGGCATTTACAAATCCGGTGCAGTATCAGGTTTGTGGTCGTGGAGGTGTTACATTCCAGAATTGCCAGAACTGTTTGCCCGTACGTCAGATGTTGGGAAATGGTCAGGCGGGAGCATCACAGGGACATGTCTCCCGCGTCGTTCAATGTCCTAGCCCCTTTGCAGTAGTTAAAACTGCCGGTACGTCACTTTCTTTTCAAGGTGGTACGTCAGTTTTGGGAGGGGGAGATAGTGGCAAATTGCCACTAAAACCAGTAGTTCATGAAGAAGAGCAAAATGAGAAGAAGTCTGCGAACGCTGACAGTCACTGTCGGCTCAGCAGTATCGAGGAGATAGCTGAGTTTTTCAAGAAGAGTGCGTATGCTGGTGCAAACCACCGGTTCAGCGACATTGAAGCCAGAAAGTACGAGAAGTTAAAGCCCATTGTGAAGCCGAGCATACCTGTCCGGCAAAACATGGGCAACGGAAGAGTTGGAGTAGAAGTCGAGAAGAAATCAGTTGCCAAAGCCGGCGTAACACGCCAGCCGAGTAAAAAAATGACATTCGCCGGTGCTGTCACAGCCCAGCTGTCTTGCAGTGAAGATGAGAAGTCAGAGTTGCGTGTGGAAAAAAATGAACCAATATCGCCTTGTGGACAGGAAGCCAATCAGACTCCAGCAGTGAATCTGAACGCTCCTACGAGGTCGAGACCAATAGGTTTAAGAAAAGAGGGTTTTGTGTGTCGAAAGAAGTTTTGAAGGCGAGGGGCTCAGCACCTGATCAGGATGCGCAATTTTCAAGGGAGTCCCTTGAGAGCCTCAAGCAGAGAGTGGAAGATAGAGTGAAGAAGGAGTCGAATGCCAAGAATGATACGGCCGTTAATTCAAAGCCATTCGGGCTCAGAGTAGTAGAAGATGTGTTCGTTGAAGTCATGGATTCAGACGAGAGTCAAGTTCATGCAGCACAGCCTGACGGGGTGTCACATGACATTGCCCGGGGTCTAGCACAGAAGAAAGTGCGTTTTGAAGCCAAGCCAGAGTCGTTTATTCGAGAAATTTCGCCGGAGAGGCCAGGTCTCATAGAAGCGAAACAATTACTCCAAGAAATGCCGGTTAAGGATAAGAAGCAGAAGTTACATGATTTGTTGAAGACGGAAGAAGATGAAGTGAGGTTAGGGAAGCATGAGGTGGCTGTAGACATGTTGATGGAAGATGGTACGTTGGTTGAAGAAGAGGAGGGCTATGAGGCCGAGAAATTCGATTGCCGACAGGTCAAAGGACCGCCGTTGACTTTATCAGCTCAGTTGATAGATCAATCGGATTCGGAGGCGGAAGTGGCTGGTGTAATAATAGACAACAGAGATTATTTACAAGTGATCCTCGGAGGGATAGCTCATCGAACACTATTCGATCCGGGAGCTATTATAACGGTAGTTGGTGCGAAGATTGCGAATCGTTTTCGAGAAAGACTTGTTAATGCCAGTGCGTCAATTCAGACTATTACAGGGGGATTGTCGCCAGTCTTGGGATATTTGAAACTCCGTTTCGAGTTAGACGGTATTAATGCCACGATTACAGCGCGGGCAGTCAAAGAGATCAATCATGACATAGTGTTAGGTAAAGATTTTTGTGACATCTTTAAGATCGACACGGACCATAGAGGCCTTTGGAGAGCGAATGGTGGCGAGTGGAGAAAGTTCAACTGCACGAATCCATCTCAAAACGATCACGTGTTTGCAGAATGCGCTGGAATCTCTGACTTAGACGAGGACGAGAGAAAGCAAATTGACGATCTAGTGGAACATATGCTGCCGGTTTATTCGCCAGACACTTTGGGTTTTACAGATTTGTCAGAGCACCATATACATCTGACGTCAACGACGGCGGTAAGACAGAAGTTTCGCAGGAGGTCGCCAAAGAAGATACAAGCCATTCAACAAGGAGCGAAAGAACTTGAACGCCTAGGCATTATTGAGAGATCTGCCAGTGATTTTTGCAGTCAGCCGGTGTTAGCTCCCAAGAGCGATGGACCAGATAGATTGTGCGTAGATTATTCTGACGTAAACAAGCTCACGAAGAAAGATTGCTATCAGTTGCCCCAGATGGACGCCATTTTAGACAGACTGAGAAACGCCAAGTACCTTAGTAAGATCGATCTCCGACAGGCTTACTACCAGATCAAGATGGAAGAGAGCAGCAAAAAGTACACAGCTTTTGCGGTACCAGGGTACGGTTTGTGGCAGTTTACTCGTATGCCATTTGGCCTTATTAATGCGCCAATGACTCTACAAAGACTCGTTGATTCTTTATTTGGGCCAGAGGACGCTCCTAATGTGTTCGGTTATTTGGATGACATAGTAATTGCTACGGAAACTTTCGAGGAGCATAAGGTTTGGATCGAATACGTGCTCAAGAAACTAGTAGCCGCCGGATTGACAATCAACCCGAAGAAATGTGCTTTCTGTGTACGGGAGATTAAATATCTCGGATTTATACTTGACAGAGACGGTTTGCGGACAGATCCCGCAAAAGTAGCCCCAGTACTTAACTACCCAGCGCCGCGAAACATCCGCGAACTGCGTAGGTTTCTCGGCATGGTAGGATGGTATTCACGGTTTATGCCAGAGCACTCTGAGATGAAGATTCCCTTAGTCAAATTGTTACGAAAAGGTC
>JAZHPH010000407.1:34134-64941 GCA_037356405.1 Nasonia oneida | reverse complement strand
GGGGCACTCGGTATTCGAGTGTGAAGTGCCGCAAACCGACTCCTTCTGCTATAATTGTGGACGTCGGGGGGTAGATATGGTAAACTGCCCGAGATGCGGAGATCGTCACCGAGAATTCCTGAGCGGCAATCGTCAGGGACGATCGCATTCGACGTCACGTCGTCAAGAAACCACAAGACCAAGGGACTGCGAAGAGTCGACGACAGTCAGGCCGTCGCAGAATCGAGGTCAGGGTAGAAGATCTAGTAGTCAGACGGTCCGCTGGGCGAGCCCCTTGGTGGACAGAACAGTGGGAAAGGAGGCAGAGTTAACTGCTAAAGAGACATTGGGCTCAGCAGCAAGTAGAGGACGCGTCCAATCGCCGTCTCCTCCACGACGCAATAAGAGCCACTCTGCAGCACGCCGTTTATCTCGCACCCAGCCGTACGAGGACCAAAGCCGTAGAGAGAGCGGGAGAGCTGCCAACTTTACTTCCTCATCAACTTCGGAGCAAGAAGAGGCTTCAGAGGGAGTAGTTGGAGATATCTCAGACACCCTACGTCTGATGGAGGAACTACGAGGATTGCCGTCTGATATCAGGGACGCCATCCTTCGCCAGATATTCTGCGATTCACCAGGACGCGCTTCACGTAGTAGAACGCGTCGAGATGATTAGAGGTCAGAGAAAAGTAAGAGGTAATTGCAGTCAGACAAGAAGTATCGCCGCACATTAAGTTAGAAAGTGAGTGACCGATATTCTTTACCTATCTATATATCTATAAAGTAAAACTAACGTCATTATTTTTATCTTTTAGCTAAACGTAGGATAAGCTTACTAATAAGTCTAAGCGGCTCTAGTACGCAGCAGCGCGGCAAGGGCAGTGCACAGTTATTTCTTTTTCTTTTTTTTTTTTTTGATAAACGTGTAAATACATCGGGGTATTTCCGGTTTAGGGAGGGGGTGTGACGAGATTAGCTCGTCTTCACTGTGCACAGAATCCTCGCCTCGCTCTCGTTACTGGAGTCGCCCCAATGGCAGTAATTGCTAATATTTTGGGTGATTGTAGTAGTAACGAGAGGAGAGAGGAATCGTGACAGCAGCTTCATCGCACGTCAGTCACCGGAGCAGACGACGCAATCGCACACTCGGCTGACCGTGCGGCAACTCCCGGATCCGAGCAGCGCTGCTTTGACTCCCGCCAACGGAAGCAAGCGCGCCGAGACCACGAGGCAACAGCGCTGGAGAGTCGGCAGTGCGGAGAGGGGGAAACCGCACGGCCAGCCGCACAACGAGTCAGCAGCTGCGCGCGCGCGCCGAGGGTATAGCTATACGTATGCCGAGGCCCGACTGCTTTGGAGTGGAGGAAGAAGACCCGATTGGCAACCGGTGGAGGCGCGCCTGCTAACATCTGAGATAAATGTGTAGAGGGCATAAGCCCAGTTCATACTGGCGCCGTTGTACGCGGCTTAGAGCCAGAGATATGGTGAAAACAAGGGCGTGAGAGAGTGAGAGAATGAGTCGCGGTTCGAATCGCGCGCGTATTGACTTCTGTATCGACGCCTGTTTAGCCGCCTGCGTGCGAGAAATATCGATTATCGACAGGCTCGATGAGGTCCTCGTGGCGCAGAGACCCGCGACACGGGCACTCGAGTTCCGGACGGCAACGAGCACGTAACTGGGAGTGGATCCCCGCGGTTTTGATTAACTGCACTAGAGAGTTCTTCGCGAGTTCGCTTTTCTTAGAGTACGAGACATCATCAGGAGGAGAGGAAGTAACAGTTGTGGTGCGGAAATTGGTAGCCAGGTTAGTACGACTCATAGTGTCGAGAACTCGTAGTGAAGCTAGTGGCCGCCGGGAACGAGCATTCATTGATGCCACGTGGCGCGAGAGAATTTCGAAGTACACGGGGCGACGAAAATTGTGTGAGTGAGAGTGAGTTCGATAGTGGGAATTAATGCATTCTATTAGAAGTTGAGTTGTGTAATTTGTGGTCAGAAAAAGAGTAAATAAAGATTCTTTCTTACTTTAGTACTTAAATATCGAGCAAAGTGTTGTTTAGCCCCTAATCACCCGCTAGTTCGCATAGTCGTAAGACCGAGAGTATCACCCGAAATACTTTGTGTTCGTCATCGGAACCTCCTCGCGAGGGAAAGAGTTTCTCAGCCGCGGTAGAAGACGAGAGTATTGTGTCGCGGGCAAAGTGTAGTTCGGTCTGGCGCCCTGTTATTAATAAATTCGGCCGGATTATTCTTTAATTGTCAACGTTGGTGTTCGGGAGTTGTTCGCTGGGCCCTCCATCCCAGTGAGCATCCGCCACGTTACAAGCAATAAACCAGTATTTATCATAAAACTTTGAGGCTATGCAATTTACATAAAAATGTTAAACATAAAAGTTGTAGGCATTTTCAAAACACAACTTAGTACCGTGACAAACATTTTTTCACAACGCTTATACATAAACAATTGTTGGTACATATAATTGAATGACAATGCCCTATCTGGCGAGCGCGAAGCGCGAACGTCAGCAGTCATGCCTTACATGTGAAACGCGAAGCGTGTGGCGCGCTAGTTGAGTAAACAAATGAACTAAATTTAATTGAGTTTGTTTCATTTTGTAGGTATTTCTAATACTCAAAAAAGTATCAAACTTTTTTTTTAATAGTAATAATGGTTCAAAAGTTACGCGCAAAAAACGGTTTTTCGCATTTTCTTTGATTATTTAAACAATGTTCTGCCGCCTAAAATCGCGCTCAAACTACTGTCCTAATATTCTGACATCCTTCCGAACAACTTCCAATAATTTTTTACCTTCATCAATTTAGTTTTCAAAACAGGCCTTTAAAAGTCTAACTGACTGGACTATTTGTTTTCCCGGTATATGTGTCGGGTTTATATTAAAGTCCTGGATCGCGAGGTTCCACCTCTGTAATCTCTGATTTTTGTATTTGCATGTTCATAAAAATGTTAGAGCCTCATGATCCGTACGAACTTTTATTTCTACTGCTCACCTCAGGTATGTGTCGAGTTTATTGAGTGACCACACAAGGGCGAGCATTTCTTTTTCTGTTAGAAAGTATGAACATTCGGTCCCCTTGAGTGTTCTAGTCACGAAGCGTACTACTTTTTTCTCTCCCTCATCATTTAGTTGGGAGAAAACTGCGGCTAGCGCGAAGTCTGACGCGTCTGTCGTCAATATATATGTCTTTTTGGTTTTGCATATTTAAGAATTATATTGTCATCAAAAAGCGTTTTAATATTTTTGCTGATTTAGCACCTCTAGCCCCTAATATGATTAATTAAAAATTCATACGTTTGAGTAGATTTTAAAACGGCAGCTCTCCAATATGGCAGCTCAAAGGATAAAGACCTAACCTATAACGTATGGGCATTTGAGTATATAAATTTAGTCATCGTAAATCTAGGTATTTTGATTTTGAAGCATTGTCTCTCAACTCTATTATGATTTTGTAGATACCAATAAGGTTATTTTATGTATTAAAATTTACATGCGTTTATACATCTATATATATTTTCATCCTTTGCGCCGCCATATCGATCCCGTGAGCTCTTAATTGTTTAAACGTATTATTAGCAAACCGAATTTTCAAAACAATATTACTTTACAAATATTTCAGTGAAAATCGTAATTCTTGTACTTTTGTGTAAGATTTTTCCTTAACTTGTAACGAGTTGAGCACCGCAGCCAACTCGTAACGGTATGAGTACCGCTGCGCCGCGACGAAACCGCGTAGAGTCGCGTGCGCGACAATAAACACGTGCGAATTCGGCAATAGGCGCGAAAGAGATAGAGAGAGCGTCTATTATTGCATGGACCATTGATCATCATCCGTATCATCATATATTTCGTTTGTCGGGTGTGCTTACATATTCTTTTACCAACACTCTGGTCTAGAACTTTATACTTGGTTCGCGGCTAACACTGATCGGACCGTTTCAGACCTATTTCTTAATTTTCCGTTTTCTTGGACAGTATTTTCCTATCGTTCGTTCGAATAAGAAATCAAAAATAAGCGGAAATCCGCTAAGCTACGTAGTGAGACAAGAAAAAAAACAACAAACAAATTCTTTTCCTCTAGTATCAAAAGCAAAAAAAATTGTAATTGTTCATTAGTTTTATTAATGTAGCTCTCGGTTTCGCAACTACCACTAAATTTGTACTTTGCTTTGTATAGCTTAAAAAAATTTTAGCCAATATGGAAAACCAGCAAAATCCAACAGCAAAGAGAACGAGAGAACAAGAAAAAAACAATTCTTTGCTTCTACTGATTTGAGAATTATAGCACAGTGTGTCTTAAATCTGCGTTTAAGTCACGCCTATCCGTGACCCAAGTAATCTATTATTGCACCGTGTATATCGCACGTTACATTAATGGACTGCTTAGATCACGGATAGGCGTGACTTGGCGGATTTAAGCAGCTGTGCTATAAAATTATATACGATACTCGTGAACTAAGCAGCCCATCAGTGCACGGCGTTTTATCACCCTCGCTGCGCTCGGAAGCTAATGCACGTCGTGCAATAATCGGCTACTTAGGTCACGCGTATCGTAATTTAGAGCGATTCCCATAACTGAGAGTTAACTTCTCTATTACACTTGTAGAAGTTTAAAAAAAAATGTTGCTTCTCTACTATTATTGCATTTTAAAAAGACCAAGAAAGTACCGTTTCAACAATAGACTTTATTATTTGTTTGCCATGAACCTAAAGCAATCAAAATGACAATTTATTATGTGTTTTCCATGAACCTAAAGCAATCAAAATGATCGATGATTACGTGAGTTCTCAATTATTCTCTACGGGAACGCTCCTATAGCCGTTTTCGCCAGAGTATGCCTATATATACCTATGTTATGCAACTATACTGCGCGCTCGCTAGTACAAACCTGCTCGCTGGCTACAGTCACTATGAGGGGAGCGCTGCTGCTCTAACGCGCCGCGAGAGATAAGCAGTCACCATGCGTGTGACGTCACGCGACTGGTTACACACACAATGCACTTATGGTTGCGCGCGATACCGAGAATTTTGAGGCCGAATCGAGCCGTCAGAAGCCAGAGCGTATCCATCGCGCGATAGAGTTAATCTCGCTCGCGAAGTTCTCTTTCTCCTTCTACTCATCATAGGTGTGCTCTCTTACCCGTCCCTGCTTCGCTGCTAAGGAGTGAGTGAGGCGTGAGTTCGTAATACTATTCGTCATAGCCTATGAAATAATAATGTGCAACTTTTATCAGAGTACTGATCAGTTAAATGTGGTTCAGCTTCACCGTTCAAAAACTAAATAATGAGTTTTACTCTGAAATGTTCAGAAATAGTACATTGTATAACTAAGGCCGAAAATAGCTTTTTTCAGGCGAGTAGCTACGGCGAGCTCGACTACCACTCGTACTTAAAACATCATTCGAGTCTAGAAAAGCACATTCATACCTTTTGGTTCACCTATTTTTTATAAAAAGTGTATAAGAAAAATCATTTTTTATTGCATATGAAGTGGATTGAGAATAGAGCTTTTTGAGTTGTCCACTACAGTGTATGTACATATAATATTTATATGGGAATTTTCCAAAAATTTACGAATTTTTTAAAATTTTGAAAGGTTTTGACAATTTTAAGTTTTAGTGAGAGAATAAAGCAAAAAATAAAAAAAAATTATAGCAAAAATGGCCATTTTTTACCCTAGCAGGGGCCTCTTTTTTATTTTTTTATTTTTTTTTAGCAGATTTTCACTTCACTCATTTTTTGACGCTTATCAAACTCTATTTTCGCAACACTTTATAGGCGCCGAAAATGGTCTTATTCATGCACATGATATAAAAAATGATTTAATCCAAGCTGATTCTAATGTAAAATTGATCGTTGATTACGAATTTTTATGTTAGAAATCTTTAAAAGTTATAAATAAAAAGTTATAAGTAAAAAGATACGCGTGTTGTAAGGTGAAAAGTTAGCTTTTTTGCTTCCTTTCTAAGTAAGCAAAAATCTAATAGTAATTTTTGGAGTTTGAGTAAAAACATGTAGGAAATATGTTTTGAGGCATTTTAAGTCGAAAAATAGTATTTTTAGAAAATGTCAATATGGTGTTCGTTCGTATCGCCTCTAGCTCAGCTTCTACTCAGTGGATTTCAATCCACCAAGTCTCATTTTCTTTGTTTTTACGAATACTCAGCGGGATAACAGTCCGTTATTACATTTTTTGACTCGTTTTTTTTATATCGATTTTTTAGTTTTGAGATTTCAGTTTTTTCTAATAAAGTTATTAGAAAAGTTAATGAAAGTAAATTGCTCAATATGTACCTGGAAGAGAATAAAATTACCTATCTTTTTACCGCAGAAAATTTATATTATTGTTCGTCGTTTTTTTTTTATTACACACCATAAAGCGCAAATTTTTGAAATTGTTTTAACTTGAAAACTAAATTTTGAATCTTTCTAAAAAAATCATGATTATTGAAAGTTATTAGAACTATTACTTCACTTTAATTTTAAGTCATTTCATGGGGTAGATCCTGAGAAAAACATCAACAACTGAAAAAAGTCGTTTTTCTACGTGACGCGATAACTGGAGTAAAAAGGCACTAATCAATTTCAAATTTTTGATTTAGTTAGTATTATATAGCATCTGGATCCCTTTCTTTGGGTTGTTTATGATACCAATTAGTTTCAAAGATATTAAGCTTTAAAATTTTGTATCTCACCCTGTATACTTTGCATAATTGAAAACTGTATCGCTTATATCTCTAGCGTCCTCATCTGGGTCCATATTCTATAGGGAGTTAGTGAAAGTAAGAATGAGACTGGCTTGGTGAGAACGATAGCACTGTGATAGCCGCCTATTGAATTTACACATACTGTTCTCATTGTCATCGTTCTCACCGAAGTAGTATCTTACTGTCACTCTCACTAACTGCTTGTGGAATACGGCCCCAGGGGTATACCGGAAGTACCCGAGGGTATACTGTGGATACTCGAATTTTTGAAAAACAAATCCGTGGACTTTAAACATAGTCCTAACAATTTCTTATCGCTGGCAGGCATGTGAGCTGAGCTGAGCTCTCAAGTGCTAGTTCAGGGATTTGATCAGTCGAAGATGTTTAAGATACTTAATATCACCTAGTGTATTTTAATGAGCCATGGAAAACGTTCGCCCATGCGCAATCTTTAGATAATCCTTTTCTGCAGTTCTAACCTCAAATTCTAATTGTGTTGTGATTGTTGTTAAGATCAAGAAATTTAAAGAAAGTGAAATAGACATTTGTGAATAAAACTTGGACAATACTGGCATTATTCAAGTTAATTTGTGTGCTCGGAAGGTTTCTTAATATATTTAGTATATCTGGTGAAAATAGTAAATAGTCAGTCTGTCTGTTTACTGTACTCCGACAAAGGACGCAGTTCTACAGTGATATCAAAGTCAGCTCCATGCCTCGATAAATGATCAACATTGTCTGGTTTCTGGATTAAAACAAGTCACACGCAAAACAGTTTTGCCCTCAGTAATTTCAATATCATCAGCTGTCAGTATCACACCGACCTTCATCAGAGGAATCAATCTGCTAATTAAAAAGTGAGATATCTACCGCTTGGTGGTGAGGAAACGATATCATTTAAATTTAATTAAAACAAATATTGCATTAAATTAAAGTGTTAGTAAATAAGATGTTAGATAAAAAAGGGAGGGTGATGTCTCTTAGAGATCAGTTTAACAATTAGCTATGTGAGCTATGCGAAAGAAAGATAGGGAGAGAGAGATTTATGTATATGTAATTGATTAGAAATAATTTTATCCACCAAACAAAAAAAAAATTGATAGAACTATATATGAAGTAAATACAATTCTGATATTAAGCAATACATAATGTTGAAGGAAGCTACGTGCCAAAGAATTGGCAGCGGTTTTTTTAGTTTTCTTTGCAGTAGATGCAGTAATTAATTCGTAATACTGTAAAGTCAATACGCGCTACGAATGTTTTTCTGCGCCATTTCTCGCCAGATCTCAGAAATAATTTGTCTACTATTCCGGAATACATACGCCGATGACGAGTAGCAATTGCTGCGCCATTAAAAAAGCGTTTTCGCTACCGCTGGTTATTAATAAGCACTGGAGTTCTTGTAAGTAAATGTATTATACATATTATAAATGTTCTCGTACATTATCATCGAAGGAGAACGGTGTAGATATTGTAGTTATTAACGTACACCGCCCTACAGAGGACGAAGAGAAAGAATTTAAAGATCTTTATTTCAATACTTAAGATCAAGTAATAGACCATTTTCTATCATAGGACATACGAATAGCACTAAGTGATTTCAATGCTAAAATAGAAAGGAAAGGATTTTTTCTTAACACGTGCATGAAAAAGACCCGTTTCCATGCATCTAAAGTGAACGTCAAGCTGCTTAGTTCGAGCGTGCGGGAGGGAATCATTCCCTCCCGTTGCAGCGGGAGGAAATGGCTGTTCCCTCCCACTACTCAAAAACACTCAAAAACACTCAAAAACACTCAAAAATAATCAGCGTTTTGAAAATTTGTAATAACTTATGAAAATGTTTGAAAGTGAGTGGCTTACGAATTAAAATGCGCAATTTACCATTCACTCTATATGGATGAAAACGGGTCTTTACAGGCACTTGTCAATAAAAGTACAGTGTGTAACAAGGGGGGGGGGGGGGCAAGTCGATTTCTATCTCGGGTGAGATTTGAGCACGAGTTGAAGTTGAGGGCACCGTAGATAGAAATAGCCCTTCCCCCCCCCCCCCCCAGTTGCACAATATACTATTTTTCAAAAATCCTTTCTTTATAAATTTTTATCTTCGAAAAACTTAATAGTACACTATGCAACAAGGGGCAAAAGTAGATTTTTCCCTTGAGTGATTATACTGCCTTTACGAGGATTTTTTGGCAGTAATCGCATCCTCTGAAAAAATAGTATTTTATACCACATCGAAAAACCTACCTTTCGCCCCTGATAAACGGGGCAAAAAAGGCATATTTTTCCCGAAAACTAGTTAAGTAGTACTAGTAAGGTTTTCTAACAATTTTTTAAAATTTCAAAATTTATTTGTCTAAAGTCATTTTAACTAGTACACTTTAGTTAATGCGATTTGCCTCAAGACACTTTACTGGTAGGAAATTTTGCAAGTGTGGACATTTCGGGACATAAGATGCTCGAGGTAGAAAATAGTATATTGTGTACTAATGACGTAAAGTGGGGGTTTTTAAACTGAGTGTAGTTTTCAGTACTACACAAGGTCAAAAAGCTTACTCAACCCTCGATAAACACCATATTTTTTGTAACGCGAGGGCATATTTTTGTGTTTTTCGCAGGTGTCAAGCAGGGCTGACATGACTATTTTTTGACACAACAAGCACACGCTTGTTGGAATATATTACAAATACACAATAAATTTGAAATTTATTCAAATACGGGCAGTAAAATCTTTATTACCCATATGGAGTTTAAATTGCCTGCCGATAATATTTGACCAAACAGAACTATAACATTTTTACTTTAATAAATTAGAGAAAATTCACGAATAATAGACATCGAATAAAGCATGTTACCTTAGATATCAGATAAAAATACGTGAAAAAACCATAAATATGTGTTCAATATTCGTTTATATTTATTCAATTTATTGATATTTATGTTTATAAATTCAAGTACATATCTTACATTTAGCCGGCATATAATCAGCATAGGTTTCTGCAATTCTCATTTCTTCATCATCTACATCTTCCTCTTCAGGAATAACTATTTGCGTATTTTTGTTATTAGAATCAGAGTTAATCCATGTATTTGAGACCCCTCTACCTAAAATAAAAAGTTGCTCATTCAATTTTACTAAGAATGTTTGGTAATTTATAAGGAGCGAAATTTGTTGATCTCAGCGACCAGTACCGGAACGTTTGCTGATGTTAAATACTACAAACATGTAAGGTAAAAACATTAAGGGAGTCCCAAACCTATTTCTGCGATTTTATCGACCTTGCACCGGTAATGGTGGTGCTGCTTATAATCACCTCTGTCGCCATCTGGCATCAATCACCAAAGATGCGCATATAACCAAAATGCACTGTTCGTATAAAATTGTTATTATATTTATTATATTATATTTACTACACGCATAGTCTATTATGAATAACTATGCGCATTTCACCTATACACGCGTATTTTTACTACATGCACATTCTTCTATGAATAATTACATGCGTTTTGCTTATTGCACGAGTGTTTGAATGACGCACCTTTTGAAGTGAATATTTCTATAGGCTCGCTAGGTTCACATTTTTACCGGGGAGATTTTTCATCTAAATTTCATAACTGTGTGAATCGGTACCGAGACTTTAAAAACCCCGGAGCCGATCTACGCAGTGCCTTTTTGCGTAGTGACTTACTCACTGGCGGCTACAACTGATTCTAAGGTGAAGCGGCGGTGTTTGCTAGTGTTAGTATTTGGAGCGTGCTAAATCCGTCCAACACCTTGAGAGCGTGCTAAATCCGTCCCTTGGCTTAGCATACACCGGAGAGCCCTTTGAATACAGATCAGTGCCACAGAGAGAAGTACAAGCTAAGGTCCGTCGAGTGGAATCTCCGGCGTTAGCAAGAGCAGTTGACCATCCCCATTTTAAATGGCCACATGAACGCGTGTAGATAATACAGTCAGCACCTGCCACGAAGGGTGATTAGAACCATCTAGAGTGCGCAGGATTATAATAATAGTAAGTTGTTAAGATAAATCATAGGTACTTTACAATTAATAAATAAATAAAACTAAACTTACTAAATACAACTGTAAAACGACAATATCCTAAGCTAAATATAGCGAATCTCCGTCAACTCTGTAAACTGAACGTCTGTGAAGTGCTCTGGGCCAATAAAACATAACAATCAATATAAATAAAACCCTTGTGTACTAAATTGATAATAATAACTAAACCTCAATCAGAACAAATAAATTCGAATCAGCTTCGCAGTCACGACGTTCAGGTAAGAGTACTTTACCTGTGGACTAACCATCAGCGTCGACACACAAGACGAGTTAAGCGGACATAACGCGGAGTCCGCAGGACACTGAAGTGTCAGAAGCGACTTGCCTGCAACGACCGTAAGTACAGCGGACACACACGTCCACCAAACGCAGCCTAGGACAGAATACCGTCCGCACGCAAAATACGCGTCCACGCAGACTAGCAGCGCGGGACATCCTCAATTCCACAGTCCGCCCGTAACTTTAGTAACAGAACAGGCTCTCGAGTCGAAGGCTAGTTCTCGCAAATAAATAATTATTTGTAAGACTCGCGCAGCCCGTCCTACTATCTAGTACGGCCTTTATATAGCAGAAGATTTTAATCTTAACTTTGCTGACGAAAGTGAACGACTATTAATTACATTCCTTAAAGATAAATTTCAATTAGAAATGGATAATGATGCGCAACAATCAACTACTAAGTATGACACAACATTAGATGCAGTATTTTCAAGATTTTTATATGATATCGATTCTAAAACATCTATATCTGTGGCTTTCTGGCAAAACGACTCAAGTCACATTTTCGTGTTTTTGAAAAATTGCGATTTTAATATTTGAATTGATACGTAAGATAGTGGCATACGAATTAGGGCGCAATACTGCGCTTATATAATTTTAAAATGTTTTTTTCATCATGGAATATTATTATATAGATTAAAATGGACTCAAGTCATTTTACCGGCAATACATTAATTCCTCATTTTTAGTATGATTGACTTTCGGTAAAATTTTGTTGTTAACATAATTGTACATTATTCCTAAGCGATAACTTTTTATTTTATGGACTCATGTCATTATGACATGCGTTGGTTGGGACCATAGAAGCATGCTTACGAATTTTAACGTGAAAAGAGGATATTCATATTTTTATTATTTCACCTGTTTAAAAGAAACGAAATCTACCATACCTATTTCAATATTCTTTTCTATCGGCCGTCCCCGAGACAGCCACATTTTTTTAGTACAAAGCTCATGTGTATTAAGCAATTATATGTATTTCACATATACATGCGTGTGTTAGCTACACACCTAACTCATTTTAAAAATGATATGTATTTCGCATATACACAAGTGTTTTGACTACACGCCTTTCTTATTACAAAAAATTATGCGTATTCCGCTCTTAGGATGATGAGTTGTTTAAAATGGATTTTCTGGTTATAGTCACAGAAATTGTTAAATACTGAGTTCATGTATAAGCGATTCATCGTATAAACAGAAAAAATTGTTATGTATTTCAACTTACTTATGTAGTTCAGTGTCTTTACTAGAATCAGAAGATCTAGTTTCTTTTGAATTCACGAATTTGGCGCAAGTGCTTCAGAGCAAAGTACATCTTCTAGTTAAATTAAGTTTATTAAACTACAGAAATATATTGAAATGCCTTACAAGGGCTTACATATCCAGTTTTGACTGTATTCTACTCCTATTTACTTTTAGTGTTGTCGAGGTATTCCTGGAGTTTCGTGAGCACGCTTTGACTTCTACGCGCTCCCCTTCTCGTTTCCCTCATGGAAATTTCGCCGTATATGGCCCTGCATGTGGCACTTCTAGCAGTTAAGCATCCTTCTTGCTGTTAACTTCTTCTTTTTTCTTCTAATGCTTTTTGTGGTGAAGCTTTCCGCCGTCTTTGAACTCCTTGAACTTCCCCAACCACTCGAATCAGCGGGTGTTTCAACTGCTACTGCTGCCACTTTCATTGCTTTAGTGGTCGTTGACTGTACTGACGATGGTGATCTATACGCAAAATGGGAGTATAGCATAAAGTATTCTTTGCCGTCGACCCCTGTGATGGTTTCAGCACTCTGTGTTTTGACTGTAGCTGATGGTGTCTCTTGTGTCGAGGATTCTTCTTTTCGCATTGCCGACTACTGGTCGTTGCAGAGTTCTATGGAGTTGGTTACACATGACGTCATCCTCGAGGACTTCTTCCAGTGGATACGAGGCGGCTACTGGCCGCTTGTCATTTGTCGATGCTGTTCGCAGACTGATCTTATAAATGTTCTGTGCATTGATACCCACTCAGCCGTAATATCCGCTGGGTCCATATACAGCGATCGTTCGACGTCTTTCGAGCTGTTAGATATCTGTGGACTCTTTATACTTTGACGCCTGCGTCTCCGCCTTGACGCAGGTCTAAATTAACTAGCGCGGTGTGTACCCCTTTTTCTCCAACAGTCGACAACTTCACGTGATTTTTTAGTAGGGTTATACTTGATGAATCTGAAAAAGACTTCGCGAAATATACAAATGCGTACGAGAGTTCTCGTGGTAACAATTTTTGGCGAAAAATTAAATTTATAGCACTGGGTGGCATAAATCCGCATCTATGTCAAGCCTATCCGTGGCAAAAATAGTCCATCATTGCACCGTGCTAATCGCCCTCGCTACGCTCGGGCTCTAACTGCACGGTGCAAAAATGGACTGTTTAGGCCACGGATAGGCGTGACAGCGGATTTATGCTAGTCAATGCTATTAAATAGCGTACGATACCCGTGGCATAAATAGTCCGATACGAAACGGCGTTTAGCTCCCTCGTTACGCTTGGGTGCTAATACACGCCGTGTCGTAATGGATTATTTACGCCACTTGATCGTAATATACTTTTTTTGTAACACACAAACGAGTTTTGCGTTTTTTGTACCGATTAGCCGGGACTTAAGTGATTCTTTTTGGACCAGCGGACAAAATAGTATATTGTGTACTAAGTGGGCTTTTTAGACCGAGCGTGGAGTTTGCAGTACGAGTTGAAGACGAGCTCGAACCGAGGGGTTCATCAGTCGAAGCGGAGGAGGAAGAAGAGTCGGATTGGGGTGAAGAGTGGAAACATTTTAATCATAAGGAGTGGTCAGAGTATATAGCCGCCCATCCGAATGAGAAATCAGAAAGTAGTTCAAAGAAGGTAGAAGTGAAATCACACGCTACCGACTTGGCGTCAACCGGAGTGGCTGGCAACCACTGGAAGTCATTGTCAAAGAGAGGTACGGAGATAGAATTGGCGCCAACCGAAGTGATTGGCGACCAGTCGAAGTCGTTGTTAAAGAGAGGTACAGAAGTGGAGTTTACGCCAAAGGAGCCCAGGTTGACGTCAACGGTTGCTAAAGGCGATCAAATGAAGTCGAAGTTAAAAGATCGTAAGGGTACTGGAGTCGAAGTAACCAGGTAAGGTGTCCCTACTGAAAAAGTTTCAGTGAAAATCAGATGATTTCCAGGTGATTTTCAAGGGAAAAGAGTGCAAATTTCGTATTCGATTAGCAGATAATTTTCAGGTGAAAAGCATGTGACCTCTTATTTTAAAAACCCAATTTTTTCGCATTTTATAAGCAAATGATTTTTAGATGAAAATTATGTAACCTTTTATTACTTTAAAATATTATGTTTTGAGATATATTTGCTATAATTGAATAAACTTTTTAATCACTATTATAATTATTATTATTTTTAATACCCGTAGTATCTATAACGGTAGAATTCTCTTCAATTTCGTTGACTATTTGTAAAATACTATAATGTTTACGCAGACATATTCGTGATCGGACAATATTACAAATTGTTAATTTTTTCTGATTTCCTCTATCTACTACAAATGTATCTATTTGGGTAAATCTGTTGTTGTTTCGTAAAATAAATGAATTATTTGACCTTATTTTTGATTTACGAAATGTCTCATATAAACATCCATCTTTTACGATTTTTGAATATAATTTGTCATTTATTGATACATACAGACTTGCCAATAAGGAATCATTTACACTGTCACCTCTACCAAAATAACTGTAAGTGTTTTAGTCAAAATATACTGCGAAGATATTCTCAGTTAAAATGTACATAATTATTTTAAACTTTCTGATATAAGTTATATCAGAACGTTATGTATTGTCACGTGTGTACACACGTCACGGGTTTCTAATTACTATAAAAAGGCGAGCGGAAGAATGCGATGCGGTGACTGCCGTGGCGCGACGACAGAACGACTGCCTTGCAAGCCAGAGGATCTCGGTTCAAGCCCGGGGTCCGTCACTTTTCGTTGCACTCTTCACTCGCAACAGTATATATAACATTACCAAATATGTCACATTACTAATATCAAAAGAGCATTGTATATAGATGAAATATATTTTGTAATAAAAAACATACCAATTTACCAAATGCTTAATTTAGTACTCCTAACCACAAATAAACTTCCTGATACTATTTTTCTCTCTCTATCAATTAAAATTTTTATTATTATTGTATACTTATATAAAGTTATTAAAATCAGCAATTTACAATGTTAAAAATATATATAAATGATAATATAAATAATATTCAAAAAGATTCTATTAATATTTGCGAACGATACATTTTATCACTAAATATCAACAGTATTTTTGAATAATTATTTCGAAATAGCAAACGCGAACAATCTAGCATTATAATAAAAATAATAATAACTATAATAATGTTTAAAAAGTTTATTATAGCAAATATAACTCCGAAACATAATATTTTAAAGTAATAAAAGGTCACATGCTTTTCATCTGAAAATTATCTGCTAATTAAATACAAAATTGGCATGCTTTTCCCTTGAAAATCACCTGAAAATCATCTGATTTTCACTGAAGCTATTTTAGTAGGGTAGCTCCGATGCACAAGGAAGCTCGGAGTCGCAGTCGAAGAGAGATGAGTTTTCTATCTCCATCGGAGGTCAGATCTAGGCTATCTTTCAGCACCTAGTGGAATCGGACAGTTTATTCGGGCCAGAATTTGAGCCGTACATTTTTGGATATTTGGACGGTATTATTTTCGTCACGGAGAATTTTGAAGACCATTTGAAATGGGTAGAAATATTATTGAAGCGAGTGACCGAAGCGGGTTTGACCGTGAATCGGAAGAAGTGCGAATTTGGGTGTTTGCAGGTGAGATACCTGGACTACTTGCTAGATCGAGAAGGCCTGAGCCTGAGCCGTGGCAAGTGACTAAAAACACTTATTTATATGGTAAAATGTCATTTTTGGGCAGTGATTTTGTATGGTATATATATGATATTTTTCGGTAGAAATAGTGTATATTGTAAATATTTTCAGACGATATTTTTTTTTCCAAAAAATTTTTTTGGAAAGATATTTTGTTGTTTTTTTTGCAAGATTTAACCCAGGCTGGACCCCTTAAGCGCCTGGATACCCTACGCGACATAGTGCTCATATACCTAGATCAAGCATGGGGAAAGCACGCGGCAGTAGGCGACATAGTACGTAGGAAAGTACATTTTCTCTCAAAAGGGGCTGATGGGAAGTGTAATAAGTTAGACGAGAACTATAGCGACCCATGCGTAATCCTTGAGAAGCTGTCTCCGTTAGTTTACATCCTGGAAACGAAAGATAAGCGTCAACCCGCCAAGGTCCACTTGAGCGAATTGCGAAAATACGTGCCTCCGAGAAATCGTCCTGCAACTACTTAACGTGATCGGCGATTCGATGGAGGTAGGTTGTGTTGTCGTTGTATTGTGCCATTGCATCGTTGCGGCTGGTGACGGGTTTGCATCGATTTACTAACTCCATACTAATGGATACCACAGAGATGTCCGAGCAACCAAAGAATGTTTTGTTGGCTGACCACCTCACCGAGATCGAGGAGAAGCGTGAGCGGGAGATGCGGGCTATCGAGGAGCAGCAGGAGCGCCTCCGTCAAAACCGACCCAAGACGGATGACTAGGGCGGCGGAGATATGGGCTGGCCCACTTGTGTAGCCCCACTTGTGCAAACATTGACTCCGCCGAGGAGGGGGAACGTTGGGGCTCCGGGGTGAGTGATAGTCGTATCCCCTGGAAAACGCTTGTTGACGCCCCGGGACCTCTTCCCCTTACGGAGGAGAAGAAGGAGGTTTATCGGCGGGAAAGGATTTCCGTCGGCAATTGCGGGGTAACACTCAGGGTCGCCATCGCAAACGAGAGGGCAGCTCCGTAGATGATTATCTCTGACTTCGAGGCTCCAACGAAAAGAAACGGCGTTACAACCCGTTGCGCCACCTCGACCCAGAGGATGTTTAATCCGTAGTGGCGACATCATCGCGCCACCAGGATGATTTTCTGCCGGGTCCTCCCATCCGTCGCGAGGCGACTGAGGTATGTACATTCGTAAATTTGCGCCGTAGAAGCTAACTTTCCTTTGCGACGTTTACAAGTGGACATCCCGTCCTATCAGCCGCCTCCAGCGCCTAGGAATGTCCCTCAAATGCCCCGCTTGGTCATTCCCAGCGCAGACAGCGACACGAGTGGAGGTTTGTGCACGGGCGCAGTGCCCCGTCACCACAGGGGTACGACGGAGCCGTTCTTCCGCTCGCGTTCACTATCGTCGCGCCAGAGAGCTGACGTAAGGCTCAGCAAGGTAATGTTTGGGGAGCTAACCCCATTTACGACCGACCCAAGCGTCGACCCGTCTCCACGCGCGTGCTTTAGTTGCTGGCGGCCGGGGCACGGACGGACCGCATGCCGGGAACCTCAGAGCTGGTTTTGTTTGGCTGCGCGATCAGCGCCAGGAGATCGACGCGCCCCCTCCTTCCTACGAGGAAACTTTATCATTAGCTGGGTCGCCATATCCGGAACTCCTTTTGGTGCCGTCCCCTGTGGAAGAAGGCGCACTGGGCGGACGTTCGCGACCGATGCCGCATTCTTGGGTGGAGGCGTTGCACCACATTGCCACGGCCCCTCCTGAGGTTATCGCGTTGTTGCGCTTGTTCCTGGGCAACGTCCAAACTTTTCTTCTTTTATTTTTTATTATTATTATTATTTTTTTTTTTTTAATAAATAGCCACTCATGGTACACGACATTTAATCGCCCCGTCATGCATGGATAGATCAAGATGGAGTAAAGGTTACGTCGATGTTGTGTCCTCCTCCCGTGTCGTAGTGTCCATTAAGAGTATCAATCCTTAGCTGATTCCGCCGTTTTCCATAGATCTCTAGGACGCAGAAAATTCCAGTTCGAGGTCGGCGCTGAGGCACCCGTCCAGGGGAAGTCTCTTCCGAACCACGTTGGTTGCGCCCATTTGACGGGCCGTTTTTAGCATCAGGCCGCCCCGCTTCCAGAGTAGTGGAGTTAAAAGTAGAAGCGCGGCGGTGAGAACTCGTCTGTGCAGCGAGGCGCTTTTAGGCTAGAGATGGAGGTCCTGTGATACCTGCGCCGGAGTCTAGCCTGTCAATGTAGCCTGAGAACTTATTTAACCTACTACCGCGCCAGAGAGTCCGAAGTACGTAGATCGTAGTAAAATTAGTTTAACTGATGGTTTGCTTGACGATAAATATCGTCATTAAAAGTGCAACATCACAATATATTTTTTAGAAGAATTATATTTTTATATTTGCAGAATTGTATAAGTATTTTTTTAATTATATCTTTTTATTTACAGATTTTTAATTTTATTGTTTAGAATATAATTATGGCACATTTCTATACATTCATTTAAATTTTATTTAATCACCACTAAACGATCATAATCACATAATATTTTTGATTCTAGTAAACATTTAGTAAACATTATACAAACATTATACATCATTTTTATGTTATAATCGGTAAGGCATACGCCGCACATTCTTGTAGAGAGCCCAATCGATTGACTTCAATTCTTCTTTTGTGATCCATCCATTTATGAGAAAGTTGTTAATCCTCCTGTATTGTGCGACGAAAAACTTCCACATCTCTATTACGTCCTGAACTATAACAAAAAATTAAAAATGCTCATAATCATTTATGTAACGGCAACGAAAGCGTCTTTTAAAAGTTATAAAAGCGATGTCACACTAATTAAAAATATAAAACTAAAAAAAACATCACAAGTAACCGTAACTAAGTATAACATCGCTCATGAATTGCAGCCCGCGTAGCAGTACTTAAATAAGAAATATTCGAGAAACTTACGAGTAATAATCCACACGAACATCCTCTGCGTGATGATTCTCTCCGTGACTCTCCAGAAGATATTCATTTTGTCGTCGTCCACTGCAAGGGAATGAATTGGGCTTTGTGTGCGGCGTCGCAAGACTCTGCAATTCTTCGTTGACGTAAACGGACAGAATGCACCACAGAGAGCGCATGTCTCTGTCCTCCACCCCTCAATGTTTTATTGATAATTGTTGAAATATTAAATTTATTTTGTCAAGCGTATTTCGACTAAGCAGTGCAATACACTGGAAAGAATGGCACAGCTAAACAGTGCGATGAACTGAGCAGCAGAGAATGCTGAATTGTAAATCTGCGCCAAATGAAGAGTGGATATAAAAGCGGTAGTGTAAGTCGAGTTAGTTAGTTGGAATGTAGTCGCCATAAGGAATCATGTATCAGTGCTCATATCTGTATCAATAAAGAATATTTTACAAATATTATAACAATAATTAATTATACCGCGTCGCAGTAGCAATATTACAATCAGCTTCCTTTGAGGAGAAAAAGATTATTGTTTGCACGAAAATGTAAGCAATAAACGTTCACTTACTCATGATGATTGCAGTGATGAGAAAGAACCAAGGGTAGAATTTATCTTCAAACTTGCTACTTACGCGCAGCGGTGAAAAGGACGGTGGCTGGCTTGTACTGCTCGCGGAGCGCAGCCTGCATGTATACAGCATATCGAAGCTCAGTGGCGTTTTATGCAGGCACCGCAGATTTGAACAAGGCGATAGCGCAGGAACAGCAGGAGTGCTGAAGCGGGGATTCGCGGAGCGAGATCACTGCGGGCGCGGGAGGCAGGGGGCGAGGGTGTAGCGGGCAGCCAAACGACAGGTCTACTTTGCTAATATTGCCAAATTTCGAAAAAATACAGCAGACGAGATTGCCAGATTGGAATCAGAGGTAGGTTATGTGTATGGATCAGCAATAGACTCCCAAACTGATTGGAAAACCCATTTTAGGTTTTGATTTAAATAAATTACATAACTCAAAAGGGCAGGTTACTCTATGTTGTGTTTAAATATTTGGTCATTTTGGAGTCATATCATCGAGTGGCTAGAATTATGCTTTCAGAGTTGTAGTTACTTTGTATTCTAACTTTAAATTTAGTTTATTCATGTAATAATATTATATTAATTCTGAAGATAAAGTAAAAGTACACTTTATTTATTTCAATATTTGATACTTATTCCAGCACTATGCCAATAATGATATTGAACGTTAACTGATCGCAACAATGCTTTATAAGAATTTTAATAAAAACTCTATGCTGCGATCTTACTTTTGTAGTATTTTCATATCTAAATCATCAGATTTGTTCGAATGATGAAAATCGGATAAGGTTCATATTGTTACGAATTAAGAGTGCAACCAAAAATTGACAGACCCCGGGCTTGAACCGAGATAATCTGGCTTGCAAGGCAGATGTTCTGTCGTCGTGCCACTGCCGCACCGCATTGCACTTTTCTACTCGCTCTTCTAAAGTAATTAGACACCCGTGACGTGTATCTACACGTGATAATATTTAAAAATATTTTTTTAGAATCGAATCTTGTTTCGTTTTCATGAATTAATTAATAATAACAACTTGATTTAAGTAGAAAGTATTTAAAATTGAACTTATTTATTATTCAAATGAATATAATTTTTGGAAAGCATTATAAAAATAAAGAGGTATTTTTTCAAAGTAGCATGCTGATACTAACGGGAAATGATTTCTTTTTGCAATAATGGTTTTATTATTATTTAAGTAAACAGTTCTTCGGTCTATTGGCACCGCTTGAGGATGGATATTATATTTAGTTATGTGAGCAGCAGCTTTTAGTCTTATTTTTTGCCCAGTTTTTGGTGAATCTTAAAAGTGCAACCATACACGTGTAATTTCATTTTGATCGTTAGTTTTAATGTAAATTAACTTTCCAACTGCACCGTTCGCAAGCCCATCTACTACGTTAATATTGGTTGTGATTATATAAAATTTATTCAGTACAAACACGATCTCGTATGGCAATCCTCCTGTATCGATAACCGAAATTCACAATTATGCATTTAACAATTCGTATGACACTGGATTACAAATATTCAGTGTCACTGTCTGTAGAAACCAACTAGGAGTACAGAGAGAATGAGAAAGACAGTGAAGGAAAGCATAAGCAAAGTAATGCGGTATAGTATGCATAAGAGACTAAATATATAGGTATTGCTCGGAGAGGGAGGTGGTCCGAAAAAAGTATAGCTATATGTATACTTATCCCTGCGCCCGAGAGTGTATAAGGTCCTAAGAGAGTAAATCTATATTTAGCTTTGTGCGTGGAGAAGGGGGCCTGCCGGCTCGAGAGCTAAGAGCCCTATACCAGTATACCTATAGATATCACTGTAACGCATTCCAGTTAACGCATTCGATCTAACGCATTCCAGAAGTTACAAACATTGTAGGTTCACCGTCCCATAAGAAATTATCACTTCAATAATGGTTCAATTAAGTTCATAAGTCATATTCGATAATAAAAATGAGAAATATACATATATGTCTAAATGTTGATCAGCGCGTGAAATTACCAGAAAAGTAACTAAATTTCGTCCGATTTTGCTTCCTCCTAGAGGAAGCTTTGAAATAGTAAAATTTTGAGTTTTGTCAAAACTACTAGAAAATACTTTTTGGTGTGTTAGAAGTTCAAATCAAGTGTTTTTAGAAAATGTCCGTATTACCCGTAGAAACCAATAGCGGATTAAGCCAGAAGCTTCCATGATCCCCCTTGTCCCGGGGGATCATGGAACCTTCTTATGGAGTAGCTCCGCTATTGCTTACTGAGGGGGCGCTGTGACTTAACATGACGAATAGATGTGTGTGTGTTTTTTCTTTATGTGGCGTAGGCAGAGCAAGCTCTACTTAAGTGGCCCTCCGACACCGGATCCCCACAGGTACTATCGTTGAACAATACTTCCGTGGGGCCCGTTAACTAGCCTTTTTTATCTTCTCCTTTGAAGTTTGAGATTTCCATACATCCCCCATCCACCATAGTGATTAGAGGTTTGGGATCAAACTCATCTTCTTTCATTCTGCATCGTCCAGCCGTCTTCTTCATTCTGCATCGTCCTGCTGTCTTCTTCATTTTGCATCGTCCAGCCGTCTACTTCATGCAGCGTCGTCCGGTCGTCTACTTCAAGCAGCATTGACTAATCATCCTCTGGACAGACTCAACCCCAACAGCTACGTTTCTCTGCATCGGGTGAGGGAGTCTGGGCTCAACTCAGTTACTTGCGTTCCTCAGCATCGGTCTGAGGAGCACTTAGAAGTACTTAACCCTAGCTCCTACGTTCCTCTGGATCGGTCAAGGAAGTGAGAGCTCATCTCTGTGACCTACGTTCCTCTGCATTAGTCCGAGGAGCGTTTCGTATCTACTACTTAGTGGCCATCGTCTAGCAACAGTTTTACTCAGTTGTTTCGCCTTGTCCTGTCCTTCTATTCTCTTCGTCATTTCTAACCTTTTTAAGAATGGTCCTTACGTAGTCGTTTAATGCGCACAGTTATCCTTTGATGCTAGCATAGCTGTCATCATTGACTCAGGGGTCACCCTAGTCTGAAGGTAACGCTCGAGTTCTTCTCGTTCTATTTCGTATCGCGAACAGTTACATAAGACATGCTCTGCATCTTCGTTTGCTTTCAAATATACCGGGCAATTCAAATTATACTCTATCTTGAAGCAGTGTAGGTAGGCTCGAAAGCACCCATGTCCGCTCAAAAACTGCGTAAGGTAGTAATTCACTTCCTTGTGTCGTCTATTGGTCCAGTCAACAATAGGTGGTATGAAGCGGTGGGTCGATCGCCCCTTTCCACTGGAGTGCTATCGTCTTTGCCACTCAGCAAGGGTTTGTTCCTTCGCAGATTTCCAAACTTCCTTTTGAGTTATGTTACCACGCCGGCTTTCTTCGTATATATTCTTTCGTTCTGTTGCTAGAAGGTCAATAGGCGGCATACTTGAAATGACGCACACTGCATCTTCTAATACTGTTTGGTAGGCAGAAGTGACTAGCAATGCACTTCTTCTATAAACTGTTGACAGCTTTCGTTTATAGGACTTTACCAACATAGCGTCCGCCCATATTGGGGTACTGTATAATATAATTGACTCGATCGTAATTAATGTTCCACAATAATGGGCCAAGCACTGACCCTTGTGGGGTCCTTTCGGTTACTTGATAGGTTTTTGTGCCACTTTCTGTGTCATACAAAAGAGTTCTATCTTTCAGGTAGTCGAATATAATCCTTCTTATATATGCGGGTACCTATTTTTTTCGTAGCGCATCTTGCTCTAGCTGGCTAAGTTAAACGCATTTTTAACATCCAGTGTAATAATATCACAGTACTTTTTTGCTCCTCCTTTATATCTTTTGCCTTCTATTGTAGTTCTAGCGGTGTCGACTAATTAGCTTACGGCGTCAAGAGTAGAGCGTTATTTCCTGAAGCCGTATTGATATTCCGCAAGTCCACCTAGTTTTTTAATGACTTGGACCATTCTAACGCCGATTATGCGCTCTAAAATCTTGCCCAGGGTGTCCAGCATGCAGAATGGTCTGTATAAGGCAGCTTCTCCAAGTAACTTATCTCCTTTTGGTAGTAGCACCAGGCGTTGCTCCTTCCAGTTCTTAGGAAACGTCCCTTCTTCGAGACATGAATTGTACAGGTCCACAAAGATATTGGGGCATGCTTGTATAGCTTGATTCAATGCAATATTGGGTATGCCATCCAGGCCTGGAGCCTTCTTGTTCCCAATTCTTTTGCAGGCAGCCAGTAATTGCTCTGTAGTAATTGTTGGAATGATTTCATCATTAGCCTCCGCTTCAGGGATAGCTGTTACTTCCAGTTGAAGGGGAAACGGTGTGGTCACAATACGGTTTAGCAATTCCGGGCTCTTAGAAAGGGGAATATAACCTACCTTTATGTTCTTTATTACTAATTATTACGGTCGCCCCAGGGATCCAGCTCAACCTCGTCCTGTTATGGCACCGTCGTTTATTTTCTCGGACTTTTTTCTTGTATATCTGTTTAGGATCCTTCATTTCTTTGTTTAGGGAGTCTACTATTCCTTTACCTCGACCAGTCTTGAAGTATTTCTTCCGAACCCACTGTTTTCGTCTTCTGGTTCGATGACACTCGCTGCGGGCAGCGTCAATTTCTTCATTCCACCAGTATACTGGCGGTCGTCTATCATTAGGAGCCTTTCTTGGCATCGTTGCGTCGCAGGCTAGGGTAATATTTTCTATTAACTGCTCGACCTTATTATTTGCAGATCCAAACAGCTGTATTTCTTCTAGAGCCAGCAGGAATGTCTCCTCATCATAATCATCTAATTGTAAGCTAATCAGGCAGCTGCTAACAAAAGTGAGATCTATGATGGACCCTGCGTCTCTTCTTTGAAATGTATAAGAACATCCCTGGTTAACTAAGACCAAGTTAAGGAGGGCGAATGCTTCCAATAGAGCTCGTTCTCTTTCGTTCGTCCTATGACAGCCCCACTCTACTGCCCAGGCGTTGAAATCACCTGTTATTAGTAACGGTTTTCTTCCTACAGCATCCTGTACTAGCCGGTCCAACAGTTGTCTGAATTGTTCTATCGACGCGTTAGAAGAAGCATTTTTTCCTGAAAAGCGGTGTCTCATTTTTCATTTTCTTCGTCTGTCAGTGGCTTTTACTGCAGCTCGGTAAACTGGGCATGCATAGCTACCAGTTGCGTGGTCACTCTTCCCACCTGTGCCTTCTTTGCAGAGTTTACAGTTGGGTTGGTTCTTACACTCCTTCGTTTTGTGCCCATATTTTTTACATGAAAAGCAGAGCTCACTTCTATCTTTATTTACTGTGCAGTTTATGCCGATATAGCCAAAACCTAGACATTTACAACACCTAAGCGGCTCGTTTTTGCGGCTAGCCGTCCGGATCTTACACTTGACCCATTTTATTCTGATCTTCTGTAGCTTAATGATCTTAGCCGCTATCTAATTTGGTACCCGTATCACTGCAATCTGCGGGTCGCCGTACGTCTTTCGCAGAGATATTATCGTAAAGTCTTCTATGATGTTCTCTTCGCCAATTTCCTCCCGTAGTGCGTGTGTGTGTGTGTGTGTGTGTGTGTGTATGTATGTATACCCTAATATTTTTGGATCTGCTCCGTCAATATCAATAAAATTTAACATGCATATCTATTTTTGGATTCTGAAATCGGAAAAAAACAGTTATTTTTTATTTTCTTAACTATTTTTCTATGGCCATTTTTTGATTTTTTAAAAACACTATTTCGAGTTTTTTTTAATTATCCCATTGTTACAAACAATTCAACTATAATGCATTTAAAAGAGAATAAAATTACTTACTTTTCCTTGTTTGGTCCTCGATACACTCCTTTTATACCCCTCGTTCTGGTAAGTGCCATAGTATTTTGTTAAAAAAATTTCATTTTCAGCAAAATAATTAAAATTAATAATATAAATTGGAAAAATTTTTTTTTTGAGTTTAGTCAGTTTATTATTATAAAAAATAGATCAGATCCAATATTATAAAGAATATCATTTTTTAATACACCCCAGCATAAATTTATTACTTCATTCCCGGCGAGTCGGGAATAAAGAGGTACATGTATGTATATAGAAACGGAGGATTCAGAGGAATAATAAGAATCAACGACGAATTTAACATCGGCTACTAGATTTTAATGATTTTGTGTGTGTGACACATTTGCGTGCGTGGATTATATTGGAACAACGAATTTAGTTGGGAGTAAGCTAAGTGCCGAATTTCATTTAAATCGGTATTTTTTGGATATTAAAATGTTTTCTACAATGTTTTGTGTACAATGCGGCATTTACAATGTAAAAATAGGGAAGTCTGTAGAAGAAAAGTCAAAGCTTCGTCAGAAACAAGTGCAGTGAGTAATATTATCGAAATTAATGCGATATTTATTCAGAAAACTGAGTATAAACAAAGATTCTACTTTCCATATTTTGGTCTTGAAAGTCTCTGAGTACAGTAGGAAACGAAATGCAGGACCAGAACAATGTATTCTACTGTCGAGAAAAAGAAATCAGAATAGCAAATCAGTGAATAAACAAACCTCTGTCAAATTTTAAATAAAGTCAAAACTGCAAAAATGTAGTTGAAACAATTAATTATTCTTGTATCGTTCCCTTTTGTTGACAAGCCAAATATAAACCTACTTGCTTGGACAACATTAGCAATGATAACTCACATAATTATTAATATCTTATGTTTATTAACGCGATAGATTTTGTGACTTAATCGTAACACTTGGCTGCACCGCCGTGAATTCGGATAAAGCGGAACGCGAATTCACTGCCGCCCTTATTGCCGCCTTCGATGTAGCAGCACCAATTTGAAGAATCTCAATGTCCTTGGAGAGAAATCCGTGGGTGTCTCCAGCCATTTGAGCTCTGATGAAGGAGAGAGATAAGGCATACTATGTCGCGCGAGTTTCCGGGCTCACTAGCGACCAAGATCGGTAGAGAATGCTTCGCGCTCAAATCTGCAATTCATTGGACACTGCAAAGAACCAGTCCCCCGCTGGGAATCTCGCGCAAGCGCAGAACGCGAACAATAAATGGGCATTATTGCGCCGCATGCGGATCACATCAAGCCGTTTCCCCTTACCACTGCTCTATTATAGTGCAAATGCCCTAAATAGGCACTATGCAGCGGTAGTAAATCGCTACTCTATTAGAGGCTGACTTTCAAATTTTGCGAGACAAACTCTTGAGTGACACTGTGCAGGAAGTTTTTAAGCTCCGCCCAGCTACCAAAACTAAAGTTCGGCTCGCTATTATGGATGCGCCCTCCAAAGCGTCAGGATTTGATGGCATCACTGCCCCTATGATGAAAAGCGGGTTACCCGCCATTTTCGGGTCTCTTACTAATCTCTGCAATTCGTGCATCACTAATGCTGCTTTCCCTACGGAATGGAAGAAAGCTCTCATTCTGACACTTGCTAAAGGGAAGGTGCTAGGCTCTCCGATGGACACGCGGATCGTAGCGCAGCTCTCAGAGCCCTCGAAGGTGCTGAAGCGACTAGTGCACGCGCTATTGCTGGGCTTTCGAAAGGCGCATAATCTTCTAGACCCGAGGCAGGCTGGCTTTAGGCAGGGCTTTAGGCAGTACCCAGACGGCCCTTTTAGGGGTGACTGAGGATGTGAGAAGAGCCGTTGATGGGCGAAAGCTGACAATCCTCATTCTATTCGACTTTTCAAAAGCCTTTGATTCGATCCCTCACGCTAAACTGCTAGCGAAAATGCGTGCGCTCAAGATCGCTGATCGAACCCTCAGGTGGTTTTTCAATTACCTAACCAAGCGGGTGCAAGCAGTGATAGACGTGGGCGGCTCAGTTTCCGAGTGGCTCAAGGCATCGTCTGGTGTTCCGCAGAGTAGTTTTCTTGTGTCGGTAGAGGTAGAGGTAGGTAGAGTTTGTGTCGGAGGCGTGCAACCTGAGCGAATGGTTAACTCCGACTCTAGATTGGCAATTTCATGCTAATCACGTTCAACGCAAGGTCTTCCGATCGCTTTATGCACTCAAATTTCATAAGCATGCTTTGACGAGTAGCCTTAGGCGCAACCTCGTAGAGGCTCGTGTTCCCAAGGCTAGATTATGCATGCGCTGTACACCATGATATAGATGCCATGCGCGATTTAATGTTGCAACGTACGCAAAATGCGTGCTTGTGTTCCGTCGTAGGAGGTGTACCGTTTCGCGCGCACGTCACTTCCTACCGCTTAGAACTAAACTGGCTTTCAGTGAGAAGGCGTCAGGAGTATCTCATAGGTTCACTCGCCTACGTTATTATCAGCTCGGGGAGGCCTAACTATCTTGCGCGAATTTCAAAACACACACATATCATCCCACCAAAACCAACATCTAAATCATCTAATACATCCACATCTGCTTCTAAAGCATCTCTGTCTACAGGTCTGAGAGTCTGCCATTTCAATGCGAACTCTCTTACGGGTCACATAGAGATGATCAGGCTCTTCTTGTCCACTCGTTCTCTCTTTCACGTAATAGCTGTGACTGAGACTTGGCTAAATGATAAGATAACATCCATCCCTTCACTGGATAATTACATACTGTACAGACGGGACAGAAACAGAAACGGTGGAGGTGTGGCCCTCTACATTCATCATTCATCATTCACTGTCAGCCAGCGTTATCTCGTCATCTGACGGCGAATGGTCTGGCAAGCCAGGTAAGCCGGAGTATCTGTTCTGTGAGATCTCAGCTAAGGAAGTATCGCCCATCTTCGTGGGGGTTGTGTATCGCCCTCTGCATGCACCCTTTATCCAAGGATCTAATTTCATTGAGCAACTAACAACGCATATGCACAATTACTCCACGAAGGTCATCATGGGCGATTTTAATTCTGATCAACTTTCCTCATCTGAAGACGCCAATTTCATCAGGGCCTTCATTAATGAGAACTCTCTTAATTCTGTGCCATATGGTGCAACCCACCACAGACAGGACTCCGACAATTGGCTTGACCTATGCTTAATTGATGAGCAGGATTGCGGCCACACTCGACGTACAGATTCCAAGCCACGTACCTGCTACATACTCTTACAGAAACTACAAAGAAATCTATGCTAAGAAGCTAAGGGACTTCCTTAGCGCATGTGACTGGTCATCCCTCACCACGTTATCACTTGACGAATGCATAACCATTCATAACGCTAACTTAACGAATGCCATTAATCATCTCGCCTGATTAAAGACTGTGACACTAGGACGTAAACGTCACCCGTGGTTCACCACGGCTCTTCGTGACCTTTTGACTGAACGGAACAGACTCTACAGGCACTTTCGCAGAAGTCGATGACATTGGGATTTATACTTTTATAGAATCGCAAGGGACGACGCTCACAGACAGGTTGAGGAGGTTAGGCTGAACTATTACTATTCACGCTTGTCTACCTTGACCGATGTTGCAGAGATTTGGAGAGAGCTTGAAAATCTTGGCATATCACCTCTAAATCACCTAAACCTGCTCAGTTCTCTTAAGACGCTCTCAACAAACACTTTAGTTCCATCCCTAATGACCCTCTAGCTCCATCGGTTGAGGAGTATCTGCTTACCCTGGAGAGTCTGGACCTCCCTGAACATTTCATCTTCAGGGCCATTACAGAGTCTGATGTGTCAGCTGCTGTATCACACTTTAACACCTAGGCCAGGGGAAGCGATGGCATCTCACAGGTTGTAATCTCCAAAGCACTGCCAATACTCGCTCCTCTACTATGTCAAATCTTTAACCTGTCTCTGAGCGAAGCACGCTTTCCCTCCGCCTGGAAGTCGTCGCTGGTACGAGCACTAAACAAAGTCAGCCCTCCGACAGCTTTGAATGACTACCGTTCGATCTCTCTACTTTGTTTTCTATCCAAGGCGCTAGAGTGGCTGGTGCACAAGCAAGTCTCTAAGTGTCTTGAAACAAGACTTTATCTTGCCACCTTTAAACAGGCTTCCGCACTGGCCACAGCATACAGTCCGGCTTAATTAAGCTGACTGATGATGTCAAGCTTGGTATAGACAAAAAGTGGGTTACTCTTCTACTTTTATTTGGTTTTAGCAAGACGTTTAAAACTGTGTGTCACGTCAGGCTACTAAGAAAGCTATCTTCCTTCGGCTTCTCTAAGCAGGTTATCCGCTGGCTTGCATCTTACCTCACGGGAAAAGAACAGGCCGTCATTGGTGACAACAACGAAATCTCTACCTTTCTACCATTAAACACCGGTGTCCCACAGAGGTCAGTTTTGGGTCCTCTGTTTTTCGAGTTGTACATCAATGATATTGGTTTCTGTCTACATTCAGATGTGTTCCATCTAATCTATGCGGATGACCTGCAAATATACAGCCAATGCCACCTTTAGGAGCTTGATTCTTGTTCTGTCAGGATGAGTGCTAACGCTGAAAGGATAAAGGGCTGGGCTGCACAAAACCGTCTCAAAATGAATGTCCTTAAGACTAAGGCAATCGTGCTGGGTTCTCCCTACTACTGCATTACCTACTGTTGCTAACATTATGTCAATATAGCCCGGTTCGACTATGAATGATCTGTGCGCAATCTGGGTTTGGTGCTTGACCCCAAACTTACGTGGAAGGAGCACGTTACACAAATCTGTAAACGTACTCACTCTTTGATGTATATCGATCATTGACTATTATTTATTGGTATACTGTAACCTGACTAAAGAATTGGACACGAAACTCTAGAGACTTGTCAACACGGGAATCCATTATATATATGGTGTAAGGAGAGACGAGCACATCTCCCCTTATAAGCGTGAGTTGCAATGGCTTACAACCGCCGGGCGTAGGAAATACTTCATGACCTGCTTCTTAAGAAAAATCTTCAACACATCAGTACCTGCCTACATAATAGCCTTTTTTCATTTCCACGTTGGGCTCAGGCCTGAAAGGGGTGAGGTGCTCCCCAGGGATATCTTGTCTTTCAAGAAGGAGACGCTGAAGAATTCATTTTTCACCAGCGCTTCTTATCTTTGGAACATACATCTTTATATACTTATCTTTATATCATACCTTCACAATACCCTATCCATACCAAACTTTAAACGAGCAGCTAAAAAATATTTTATTGAATTGGCAAACACATACACTTTTTCATCTCATTTCATTTCATTCCATTCCACGCTCTTCATATCTAGCACACTTACACCAAAATCTATGCTACTTCTTGTAATCTATATGTAAACATGTACAACATAATGTACAAAAATAAAACACATCTCTCTGTCTCTCTCTCTCTCTCTCTCTCTCTCTCTCTCTCTCTCTCTCTCTCTCTCTG
>JAZHPH010000407.1:0-33716 GCA_037356405.1 Nasonia oneida | reverse complement strand
TCTCTCTCTCTCTCTCTCTCTCTCTCTCTCTCTCTCTTTAAACGCACTAAACCCAACGATCCTGCGGAGAGATCTTGCATCCGTCAGGGTCATGGGTAGGCTCGATGCACCCTGGAACACCGCCAGGAGTGATGGCAGATTGCCACCACTAGCCGTCACCCTCTCGTCGAGTGCACTAGCACGAGCAATCGTCGTTGCCAAAGCTCGTAAACGCAAGCTCCACACCAACGAGCTGGACGCAACCGTGATGGAGGAGGCCAAAGCTCTGAGCCCTGACCACCAAGGGCTCATAAACATCAATGAGCTACTCCCCACCGACGTCCACAAGCTGCGGTCACGGGCTAGGCTGGAAGCCAAGAGGAGGCAGGGCTGCCGAACGTTCGTCAGGGACGGGAGATTGTTCGTGCGCTGCAACGATGACAACGAGCGTGCCACCGTCATCACCACCGACGCCGAGCTGGATGATTTTTTAGCTCGGATCCCGCTCGCCGTAAACATCACTCCACATTGAAGCTGCCACACATACATTTCATCCCATCACGTCCGCCATCAAGCTCATCCGCCGTGTCTTCATCGGGTTCTAAGGTATCTCTGTCTGAAGGTCTAAGGGTCTGTCATTTTAATGCGAACTCTCTCACGGGTCACATTGAGATGATCAGGCTCTTTTTATCCACTCGCTCTTTATTCCACGTAATAGCTGTTACTGAGACCTGGCTAAGCGAGAGGGTGACATCCAGCCCTTCGCTGGATGATTACCAGCTCTACAGACGAGACAGAAACAGAAACGGTGGAGGTGTGGCCCTCTATATACACAAATCTCTGACGGTTAGTGTTATTTCATCATCCGACAGTGAATCCGCAAGCCAGGCAAGCCTGAATACCTCTTTTGTGAGATATCGGCCAAGGGAGTTTCTCCCATCTTCGTGGGGGTTGTGTATCGTCCACCTCATGCTCCTTTTTTCCAAGGCTCTAACTTTATTAACGAACTAACAACTCACATGCACAACTACTCCACGAAGGTTATAATGGGGGACTTTAACTCTGACCAACTATCCTCATCTGAAGATGCCAATTTCATCAGGGCCTTCATTGATGAAAACTCTCTTTCGTCCGTTCCCTATGGTGCCACGCACCATAAACAGGGTTCTGACACCTGACTTGATCTGTGCCTAATCGACGAGCAGGGTCGCCTGCAGTCATACTGGAAGACAGACGCACCTTTCATCAACGGACACGACCTTATCACGGCCACTCTCGACGTACAGATTCCACGCTACGTACCAAATACATACTCATACAGAAACTTTAAAGGAATCAGCGCTGAGAAGCTAAGAGACTTTCTTAGCGAATGTGACTGGTCATCTATCACCACTTCATCACTTGACGACTGCATATCTTTACTTAACGCTAACCTCACTAACGCCATCAACCACCTCGCTCCATTGCGGACTGTGACACCAGGACGACAACGTCACCCGTGGTACACTACGGCTCTTCGTGGCCTTGTATCCGAGAGCAATAGACTTTACAGGCGTTCCAGGGACTCCAGGCTCGAATCAGATCAACGCGTTTACAGATTAGCTAGAGACTATGCTCACAAACAAGTCGAGGAGGCCAGGCTGAATTATTACTACTCACGCCTGTCCACCTTGACCGATATTGCTGAGATCTGGAAAGAGCTGGAGAAACTTGGAATTTCTGCCACCAAGGCCCCCTTACCATCTAGATTTACCACAGATGAACTCAACACGCATTTCAGCGCGATCTCAAATGATCCGCTGGCTCCTGCTGTTGAGGATTATCTTGTTACCCTGGAAAGTCTTGACCTCCCGGAACGTTTCAAATTCAAACCTATAACGGAATCGGACGTGTTCGCTGCGGTGTCGCACTTTGACACTCAGGCCAGGGGGAGCGACGGCATCCCACAGGTTGTCATCTCAAAAGCATTGCCGGTTATTGCTCCCTCACTAAGTCATATTTTCAACCTGTCCCTTAGCGAACCCTGCTTCCCATCTGCCTGGAAATTGTCACTTGTGCGCGCACTCAACAAAGTCAGTTCACCAACAGCCCTGACTGATTACCGTCCGATTTCACTTCTCTGCTTTCTCTCCAAGGCCCTGGAGTGGCTGGTGCACAGGCAAGTCTCACAATACCTTGAATCTAGACTCTTACTAGACAACTTTCAAACAGGCTTCCGCACTGGCCACAGCACTCAGTCTGGACTAATTAAGCTAACTGATGATGTCAGGGTCAGGATATACAAAAAGAAAGTGACACTTCTCCTCCTCTTTGACTTTAGCAAGGCGTTTGACACTGTATGTCACATCCGGCTCCTGAGGAAGCTATCCACCTTCGGCTTCTCTAATCAGGTCATCCGCTGGTTTGCCTCCTATCTCACTAGGAGAGAGCAGGCCGTCGTTGGTGACAATAGCGAGCGCTCCTCTCCGCGGCGTCTCAACATCGGCGTCCCGCTGGACTCCGTCTTAGGTCCCTTGCTGTTTGCGTTGTACATCAACGACATCGGATTCTGCCTCGATTCCGATGTTTCCCATCTTATCTATGCGGATGACTTGCAAATTTACCGTCAATGCCACCTCGAAGAGCTCGACTCTTTATCAAACAAGATGAGTGCTAATGCTGAGAGGATAATGGGCTGGGCTGCGCAAAATAAGCTTAAACTTAATGTTAATAAAACCAAAGCAATTGTTCTGGGCTCCTCTTACTACATAAATTTACTTCCCTTAAAAGCTAACACTTTCATTAATATCGGGGGTGTCCAGGTCAGCTTTGAATCATCTGTGCGTAATCTGGGATTGGTGCTTGACTCTAAACTCACGAGGTTTTCTGTTTAAGGATGATGCGTCCGGTTACAGCCTTGTATATTTTATTAAGCACAAGGCAGACATTTTTGAAAAGTTTAAAGAGGTGAAACGTCTTGTTTATAACAAATTCAATTGTCGAATTCAGGTGCTCCATACAGAAAATGGACGAGAATACTGTAACGGACAAATGAAGAAATTGTTATCGCAATAAGGCATCATGCTGGAGACGACTGCACCGTACACACCTCAACAAAACGGAAAAGTTGAAAGAGAAAATAGAAACGTGGTTGGGAGTGCTAGGACCATGATGCTGCATCGCCAGGTACCAAAATATTTGTGGACTGAAGCTGTCAATACAACAGTATACGTTCTCAACATGACAGCTACGAGTAAAAGGCCAGAGACAACGTCTTTTGAGTGCTAGACAGGCAATAAGCCAGATTACTCGCATCTTAAAGTTTTTGGATTGCCAGCTTTCGCATATTTGCCAAAGACGTTTCGAAGTAAGTTGGCTGCAAAAGCTAAGAAGACCATTTTCGTTGGTTACTAGGCTGAATCAAGAAAATACAGGTTGTACGATTACAACACAAGGAAGGTGTCAGTTTCCCGTAATGTGACAATTATCGAAAATGAAAATTTTGGTGCCAATGAATGCGAACAGGTACAAGTAGCTTTGCCATTGCCTTTATGTGACGGGCAAGGAATGGCTGAAAATCCTATTGACGATGCATCTGAAAGGATTTCCAGCGATTCGACAGAAAGAGCTGATGAATCCACTGCTGACGTACACCAAGAACCATCAACTACAGAGGAGTCTGTCAACAGAAATGATACCAGGATGGAAAACGCCGCAGTGGATCCTTCAATTTTCTCGTCATGTCGTCAACTGAGAGTGAGATAAAATATCAAGAAACCCGCTCGGTATGAGGGAAATGTCATGGAGTATAATGAACCAACAACTTACAAGGAAGCAGTAGAAGCTCCAGATACTACAAAGTGGGCTCAGGCCACTTTGTAGTACCTCAATCTGAAGGACGAAAGATCATAGACTCGAAGTGGGTATTCAAGATACAAGAAGCAAATGCCGGAAAAGAAAGGAGATACAAGGCACGCCTGTGTGCGAGGGGTTTTAGGCAGGAGTATGGTATCGATTTCAATGAAACCTTCTCGCCCGTCATCCGTTACGATGCGCTCCGAGTCATGCTTGCATTGGCAAATCACCAGGATCTCAAAATTGTGTAATTTGATGTGATAACGGCGTTCCTGCATGGCAAGTTAGAAGAAGAAGTCTACATAAAGATTCCCGAAGGACTGCCAGTGAACGACTGTAAGCAAGAATATGTCTGCAGGCTGAACAAGTCCTTGTATGGCTTGAAGCAAGCATTCAGGTGTTGGAATGAAATGTTCAAGAATTTTTTGTTTACTTTAGATTTTAATGTAGTGATGTAGATAATTCGATTTTTATAGCGGTAAAGAAAAGTGTAAAAATATATTTATTATTGTTTGTAGACGACGGCTTAATTTTGTCAAAAGGTGTACATGTGTTAAATGAAATTTTAGATTCTTTGCGAAAGAAGTTTCAGATTACTGTCAGTGATGTCGAAAATTTTGTCGGTCTTAAAATTGTATGCGACAGAGCAAATAAGACGATGTTTCTGCACTAGGCTGATTATGCGAGTAAAGTTTTGGAAAGGTTTAAGATGACAGACGCAAAATCTGTAAGTACTCCAATGGAGAGAAATGCTATTTCACCAGAGGTGCAGAAGCACTGTCCAGAAAATGCAAAATGGCCGTACAGAGAGTTGATAGGCTCTTTAATGTTTTTAACTGTTGTATCGCGTCCTGACATAGCTTATGCTACAAATGTATTGAGCCGTTTCTTAAATGATTTTAATAGAACCCATTGGGAATTAGCAAAAAGAGTATTAAAGTACTTGAAGGGCTCTCTATATTTAGGTATCCGATATAATTGTAATGAAGGCGAACCGCACCCTACTGAAAAACATCAGATGACAATCAACTGATAATCAGCTGATAATCAGCTAATAATCAGGTGATTTCAGCTCAATATTTTTATTAAAGCTGATAGTTATAAATATGCGTTTATTTGAGATAAAATATTAATGATAATCAGGTGATAATCATTCAAATTTTGTAATCTTTAATATATTTATTATAAGTTGTTTAAAATAAGTAAAATTTATAAGTTATACATAGTGACCAGTACTGGTGTTACCATCAGGATGATAACACGAAAACTCTGTGAGCCCCAATATTTATGTTTTTCAATAATTTAATTTAATAGTACATTACGACACGTGTGACTTAAATGGTTCTTTTGTACACGGCGCAGTTAGCACCCGAGCGTAGCGAGGGCGCTAAGCGCCGTGTAAAACTGAACCATTTAAGTCAAGAGTATCGTATAAAATTGTATAGCACAGACTGCTAAAGTCTGCCAGTCTCGCCTATCAGTGACTAAAGTAGTCCTTATTTGCATCGTGAGGTTAGCGCACGAGCGTAGCGAGTGTGATAAACACGGTGCAAAAAAGGACTACTTTAGTCACAGATAGGCGTGACTTAACAGTGGATTTTAGCCACACTGTGCTATAAATAAAATTTTTTATAAGTGTTAAAAAATAAAAATTTTGGAGCTCACAGACAGAGTTTTCGTGTTATCATCCTAATGGTAACACCAGTACTGGTCCTCATTTTGTGAAATTTATAAATTTTACTTATTTTAAACAACTTATAATAAATATATTATAAAGGTTACACATTTTGAATGAGTATCATTAACATTTTATCTCACATAAACGCATATTTATAACTATCAGCTTTATTAAAAATACTGAGCTGAAATCACCTGATAATCAGCTGACGTTTTGGCATGATTATCAGCTGATTATCAGTTCATCGTCATCTGATTTTTTTCAGTAAGGCAGCTTGTTGGCTATAGCGACTCCGATTTTAAAGAAAAGGTATATTAGGCATCACGTCATCCTGAATAATATTAAAAGCACAAGTCACATTGCAGGGACATCACGAACCTCACTTTTTGTTATCTGCCACAAAATACCCTTTATAGTAAGAAAACCTCAGTTTCTAATAGTTTATTACTATGTAAAAAATCTGTAGCATGGAGTGATCAGAATGATTAATATTTTGATATAATACAATATTGTATAAATTGAAGCTTGCGATAATGTCAAAATAATGGTCATCTTAGATTTTAAGTGTTTTTACTTTGCGACATACTTTTCAATATTTGTTTTAATTATGAATCAGAGAATACTGCTTAATCATTATAAACTTTTTCATTTTTACAAGAAATGGTATCAACCGATATTTTGCGCTAAAGGAGGTTTACCTGATTATGAAATAACTAATTCTAGGTAAAAAGTTTACACACATAGATATGTACATATAACAAGCTTATGCAAAATTTTGAGTCACTTGTATACTACTGACGTGATATTAATAAATAATCTATTATGAGGGTGATGATTTGAGCATGAGTGATCAGTCAAGAGCACATACATTTTCTAAATAAGCCATCCCCGAAAATTTTCAAAAATGTTTAAGAACTTTTAAGCGAAAGGAGAAAATAGTACATTGTGCAACAAGGGGAGAAAATAAGCGATTTCAAGCAAGGGTGAGGTGTTTAGCACGAGTCGGAGTTGAGGGAGCCAAAGGCCAACAAATTTTCTCTCCACTCCAACTCAAACTTTTCCAACCATGCTTGAAATGCACGATTTTCTACGCTACTTTCTGGCATGAAAAAGGGTCCATTTCATGCCTGAGTTGGGAAAAGTACTTTTCCTCCCACTGCAGAGTGAGGAGAATATTTTTTTCTGCCATCTATCAAATACATGTGTATATACATCAAAAGTCCTAATAATGAAAAATATAAACCAATTGAAACTGTCTTCTCCATGGTAGATGGAATGGCTGCAGAAAATAGCAAGAAAGCAAGAAATAAAGAAGTGACTGCTGCACCTGGACAGAAAATTACGGAATCAGCCAGCCATAAAATGACCTATGGCGACATTAACTATCTAAGATCAAACAAAGCCTTTTTCTACTTTGACAGAGGAATAAGAGGAAAACAGGTTTTTACAAACTCAGTGTCTTCTCTCAAATTATAGTCACCGTATAAGGACATAGTAATAATAGATGAAATCATTTTCACTTGAGACTGTAAATGTGACTCATCTAATCAGCACAAAGAAATGTTTCCACACTATAGAGTTACCTGTGTGGTTGGACTTACGTGCCCAGCTAGGCTCAACTCAACAGATAAAATGTCGTACATAAGAGAAAAAAATATGAAAAGTGCCATTATACAAAGTTAGAATATAATATTTTAAATGTTAAGTTTTTTCTTTACAATACCAAATTACAATACAAAAATTGTGCAATATAATCTTATTTAATAAGATCTTTAATGTCATCGTAGCATTACTCGTATAAAAGACCAAATCATGGAATCACTTACTAATAATTAAGAAAATGTTAACAAAATTGTTATATATTAATATTAAAAGGATTATTGGTCACTGTTAAATTTTTTTTTATTAGAAAATAATATATATTGTCATCAGAGTTGGAACGAAGAGAGTCTAAGGATCCTTGTCACCCGACCTACATTTGTATGAATGAGAAGGGTATGAACTGTGTTTGGAAGTCCGACATGGTTTCATGTTATCCTTCAGCATGAATGGAGATTGTATGGTATGTTGTATGACTGGATGTTATTGCTGAAGAAACAGCAATAACTAACCAGTACTCATGTATTTTTAGTATTGTTAATCGGGACCTGGAAACAGGAAATATTGTTTTCCTCTGCAGGATTGCGTCGTTATAGTATGTTATTGTACAAATAATATCAACTCTGTATCAAATGCAATTGTTTTGTAACTCTAGAGTTAAAATAAATAAATAAATGTATATATATATATATATATACATGTGTGTGTTTCTTAGAAAAATAATTGATTAAATAACAAATAATATGTATATTATTTGTTATTTAATCAATTATTTTTATTATAAGTTGTAAATTTATTATGTGTTGAAAAGTTCTCAAATTCCATATTCCTTTTAAATGCACTAGCAAAATCCAGGTATGCTTTGCACGCTTATTTTTACTGCACGTTGCCTCTTTATTATAATATTGGAAAAGAATTCAAAACTCTAACAAATACTTCACAATTAAGTATACATCTGCATTTGATTGATGTTTTTTTTTTCAAAAAAATAAATAGTATTATTTATTACAAAGCAAATTACGAAAAATTCTAGTTTTTGAGGTTAGAAAATATTAATATGGTACAAAGTAAGCTAGAATAATGAATATAAACTAAACAATCATATTATTAATTATAGTCATAAAAATAATCAATCCAATAATAATCTCAAATCAAATATTAAATTAAACCATACTAAAACATTAAATTTAGGAACCATTCAACCTGATGTCTAGTCATAACCAATCAAATCTAGCTTCACAAGGCTTCACAATATACGGCCATCTTCTTTATAAGAGATAGAAGGATTTAAAAAATGCCTATTCATACACTTATCAAAAAGCATGTTGTGTTGGGGGAGTAGCACAGTGCCCTTGACTCCAACTTAAGGTCAAAATATCACCCTTGCTAGAAAAAAAAGTTCTCTCCTCTAGTTGTACAATGTAGTATTTTGAAACTTTACATGAAGATTTATGAAGAATCACATCTTCCCAGTTTTGATTTTCAAATATTTATTGTATTAACATACAGTTTCTATTACATATTTTTGGTTGAAAAAACTAATATTTGACTAATTTTTATTGGTTTTCAAAACGATCAATAGGTATGCATAGTAATTTATTGGTTTTGTAAAAAATATGTGCACTTACCCCCATAAACAGTCATATGTTATCTGTATTTAATTTCTTTTATAAATAGCTTGATCTCTGTATCTAAACTCATTTTTTGTTATAAATTAATTTTTTATAAGTCTTAAATAGATTGTATTTCTTGTACCCAAACAAAATAAGAATTTTAAAAAAGTATACACATTTTGACTTGTCACATACCAGGCAAACCTCCTTAATGATTGCCAAAATTCTTTTTACTTGTAATCAAAGACTGTTTTGAGGTTACGAAACTTTCTACCATGTACTTAACCAGCTTGTTTGCGATATTCCCTCAATATTCATGGAATTAATTTAAAGATATACAATTTGTTCCCAGAGAAGATTTGGTATGCTTTTATAATTTTATCACATTTCTGCTAACATTTGCAGATTTAAACTGATTAAAATGATTAAGACTTGAAACACAAATGTCAATTAAACTTGATTAATTAATCTATTCCAATCAGTTATTGTACTTTAATTTAATTAATTTCAATTGTTTTTTATCACTTTTAATCATTTTAATCAGTTTTAATCTCAAATTGTTTTAACAAGTGCTTTTTCAACTAAGAGAATATTAGTAATATAATTATCAGATAATTTGATGTAGTTGTATCAAAAGTTTGTGTATACTGATACTTTTAAGTTAAATCTACAATACCAATAGGATAATAAGAATAAGAGGGAGCCACTTATCCCTATGCATCATAACTCAATAACAATAAAGTTTAGATTTTTATTGTAACAAACACAATCTCATTTACTGATTGTGAATGACAACCATATCAGTCTGAAAAGAACTTTGAAAAATAGTGATTCTTACTTAAAGTATATACTACTATTATTATTTAATCTTAATAATAACAATGAATAAAATCTAATAGCAATCGATTAGTTTACTAGAACAGCAACTTACTTTGCAAAAATGTAGTTGAATTTGAACTAGGTATTTCCATCATCCCTGGTAAATATCTTAAAGTATTATCAACTCCAAGATTTTTTTCACTTTTGTTCATTTGATCTGACTGATGACTACCTATAAACTTATTACCTAGGCTTTGAGAAAAACCAGCTTGGTGAATAGTGTTATAAGTGGTATCTATGTTATTGGTCAATAAAATATTTTTTTTTTCTTTATATAGTAAATTAGTATTACTGTTTATGGCTAGATTTGCAAGTTTTTCATCTTTTGTCAATATTATACCTGCAGCTGTAGCAAGATCCTTACCACCTCCTAAAATATTTACAACATTATGCAACAAAATATTTCACATTGAAAGAATTATACGATTTTAATGACTCACCAGGAACTTGAATCTTATCAGGATCCTCGTTGTCATCAAACTCACTACCGCTACTTTCATCGCTCATCGTGCTGTCTGGAAATTCTTAGAGCAGATTGCGATAAAAAGCAGTTTTTATTCAAGACATTAGTTTAAATAATTCATAAGTAAATAATTACCTCAAAAGTATATATATATATATATATATATATATATATATATATATATATATGTGTGTGTATAAAATAACTTTATAGACGGAAATGATATTTATTTTTATTTCTATTAATGAAAAATATACCAGCCAGCTAGATTTTTGGAATAAAGAGACAATTTAAATTGCTTGAATGTTGATTTGATCGGTTGTTGCACGTGTTTCTCAGGTTGTATTTATTTGTATATACTTTCTCTACATTAAATAGTAGACATGCGTGATCTACATCAATATGAGTGATGGATGTTTACCTCTAGGATATATTCAGGGTTGGTCTCCGGAAGTGAAGGAAATGAACCCAGTGGCTAACTTCAGACCGCACCGACTTAAATAGCAAAAAGCTATAGTGTATTGCACAAGAGTTGGACTAGTGCATTAGGGTGAACAGAAAAAAAATTTAATCTAGCCTTTTCCCTGAGCGATTTTCTGTTTCTATAACTGTCACGCCAGCCTACACTGTAAAAAAACAGCCGTTTCTGCTATAGAACACGGTAGTTTTAGCAAGTGTCGCCACCGTAGCGACTTTTCAGTAATAACAGCGAGTAGTCACTGGTAGTTTTGGCAGGTCTTGGCGAGCTGTCTCTATCTCGAGGATATGTAGGTTATGTATCACCTTTTAAAACAACAAAAATCTTGAGAAATTAATTTTTTTCGTGAGTATTATGATGAAATTATAAGTAATGACCATTATGGTACTGATAAGTAACAAAATTAAAAATGTTCATGTCACTTATTTGCTACTAGTCACTCTACAAGCAATAATGGGATAGTGTTAATAGTTGTTATTCAAGATATGTTACTCTTTTATAATGATCATTACTGTTGATATATTCCATGGATCGTGAGAGGTGATGAGGTGGCGGCAATTAACAAATGCACTGGCTTCTTAAGCTTAACTTTATTTAAGTAAACACAAACTCGCCCGACATACTCTCTCTCTCTCTCTTACAACCGCTCTCTGCGGAGGCTGACAAGTGGTGACTCGCGCCGTGCTCGCACGCACTAACAATCATGAACGTAAGGTGGCGCTTCTTACTAATAGCTCTCTTTCACTATAATATAAATGTACCTTATATCTCAACACGCCTCCATTTATATTTACATTTATATTTTCATAATTACGATATTCTTTAAATTAAATTCAATAATTCTTTCAATTTTTCAAATCTTACTCTTCCTAGAGCTTTGGTAAAAATATCTGCTAAATTCTTTTCCGAACTGACTTTAACAATATCTATTATACCCTTAACATAATTTTCATTTATAAAATGGTAATGATACCTCAATGTACTTTGATCTTTTAGTAAAATTACCATACTTCGCTATATTAACTGCGCCAGAGTTATCCTCATAAATATTTACAGGTTTCTTAATCTCTACATTAAAATCGATTAACAAGTCTTTAATCAATAAGATTTCACTCACCGCTTCAGACAGTGCAACATATTCTGCAGCTGTTGACGATTTTGTTACGCTCCCTTGTTTTCTAGACTTCCAATAAATTACATTTCCAAACAGCTTTACAACATATCCAGTCGTCGATTTCCTATCTACACAATCTCCTGCCCAATCGGCATCAACATAAAATTCAAGAATATCTACTTTGTCATTTCTCTTAAATCTCAATTTCAAATCTTTAGTTAAATATAAATATTTTAAAACTCTCAAAGCATACTTATAATGCGTCTCATTAAAACCGTTCTGAAAACGACTTAAATAGTTAACACTATAACTTATATCTAATCTAGTTCCTGAACTTATATGCAAAAGTGCTCCTATCAAATTTCTGTATTTTACATTTTCATTTAAGTCTTCTGCAGGTTCTAATTTTAAATTTTGCTCCATTGGAGTCTGATATAATTTCGCTTCTTTAAGTACTACTGAAGCCGAGTACGTTGCACCGGCAACAGCTGCGAAAGAGCTTATTTGGCTTAGAAACCTTTTGGGTGGTATCGGATGTCAACATGAGTCTGGTACCATATTGTATGTCGACAATCAAAGCGCAATAAGGCTTGTTAAAAATCCTGAATCTCACAAAAGGACCAAGCATATTGACATTCGATTCCACTACTTGAGAGAAAAATATGCAGACAAAGAAATTGAGGTACTGTATGTTCCTACCGATCAACAAAAAGCAGACATATTGGCAAAACCTTTGCCTCGAGATAGATTTAGGAGCTTGCGACAAAAGCTTGGGGTTAATTTCTATAATCAAAAATTCCAATTAATCTCTGTTAGAGTTGAGAAACGGCGGAAGTGTTGAACAAGGTTTCCTCAACTCCTATTTAGCTGTATAGCACATAACGTTTCCTACTGTCGGTAACTCTGCTGTGCGTCCGCGCTCTCGCCGTGCGCGTCTCCCGGCTTGGGGCAGATCGTCACGAGTCGTTGTACTGTAAGGACGTACCAGAGCATCTTATACTCTTTACCAATAAATTGCTTACACGACATTGTGATTTAAGTGTTTATTTACTCCAGTACTCCTAACTACTGAAGGGCATAACTAATAGTGTAACAACTACTGCTTACATCCTTTTACTTTTTCTTACAATTTCTTATGCATTGTCACATTCTATTATAGTATTAATAATTAAAAAAATATATTGACTATATTAGGCGGTAAAATAACATATGTAATAGAATGTAATAAAATGTAATGAAATGTAAAAAAAGTTAATAAATCTGAAAATGTAAGAAAGTGTACAAAAACGTACGAGAAAAAAGTTCCGAAATCCAACAAAAAGGTACAGTTTCTTTCATTTTCTTACGTTTTTTTACGTTTTATTACAATCTATTACAATTTATTACTTTTTTTTCCACTAGGGAACTAATTAAGCAGAATTAATAGCAGAGTCATTTCACCAGATCGGTTTGTCTATGAAATTGGCCATGCGAGTCTCTCATCTTTCTCATTTCGGCCAACATCTAATTATTAAAATATATTATATTGTGACAATACACAAATTTATTATGCCCTTTAGATATTTAGAATTTAAAAACATTCACAGTCTAAAAAGTTTCCTTGAAAAAGCATTTCTTTATCACAACTCATTTGGACACTTTGCAATTAAGCTAGATGATTCAAGTCGAGATCAAGATGAACATTTATATGATTTTTATTTTATATTACGGAATATTTTACGAAAAGCTGAGAACCAGTTAGAGAAATCACAGCCACAACTGTCAAGCCTATTTAGAGACCAGTTAGATATTCTTGCTAGAATGGTTTTTGTCCGGGAACTCCCAACCTACTTGTATCAAAACGTATATATGTATTTCCAGAAACTTTAGACGACGTGGCTAAATTAGCTCATTATTTTTATTATACGAATAGTACTAGTATTAGGCCATTATGTGGTGAATATAACAACCCGCTAACGGAAATTCAAGAAGAAATGAAAAATTATTATACAGCCTTACGGGTCGAAAATGTGTATACTAGTGGAGTGACTTCTAAATTGTTCACAAGTTCAGAATGTTCAGAACGTCCCTTACGCGAGTTCAAACTTTCTACAGAAAGCGATTTTACCGATTCCGAGAGTGATAAGGACACAGTTACTGAGTACGATGACGAAACAAAACATCCAGTTTTACGGCACCATTGTATAAAGATAGTATCCAGGGTAAACATCGGACTTGTGAATTGCTAATTCTAGCAATATAGATAAATTCTATGAATCCCACAACATTTTTGTATTCTTTGATGCAAGATCTCAAAATGCACTGAATGCTTTAAATTCTAATAACAGTGGGTGTATAAAAACCTCTAAAAAATTCATCAATTGCTATCAGCTTAGAGTGCCATACTATTAAATATCTTAATTTTAAACAAACACCCTGAAAGCTTTCACAAATACAAAAATTTCAGTCAAATCCTGTTGCAACGCTAGTAACCATCCAAAATCATTCACATCACGAAAAGACTTCACGAAACTCAAGAGAATGACCAATCTACCGAAAGCAAGACCACAGATAACCAGATAAACAAGCATGGGTACGACAATACATCTAGTAAACTCTGCTTAATCACCATACGCTGACTAATAGAGATTTGCGGACATCAATGGCCAGACAGCATATGTCCAGGAGATAGAAACAGATCGTGGACATGAGAAATTGTGGCGGGCACTTTATTTATTCTTTCGCGGACAAGGACAGAAATCACCGCTCGCGGACACTTAATCATCCTTTACAAACACTAGTTTTTGCAGACACTTTTAATTCGTGGACTCACATTTATTTCTAACAGATTAAAAATCAATTTCGCGCATACCTTATTCAGCGTGGACAGTCCACGGGATTTATATATAGACGGGCATACGATACAGCGCAGACAATCCACGTAACGTAGCTCGAAGACGAATGTGACATCTCGGACGTCCGAATGTGTCCGAGCAGACTAGCGTGGCATGGACAGAACCACAAGGGACATAACCGGACATAAACCGATTTTCGCGGACGAAAACACTTTTGCAAAGGTAAATTAATTCTTTTTTCGACATTAATTGCGGACAATAGTCACGCAGTTACGGTATAAAAATTGAAATTGTAATGTATTGTAATATACGGTACAAAACTTGAAACTACTAGACTGTAACTGATACAAAATAAAAAACCTAACCCACAAATTTAGAATTTAACAAACGAGAATTCAAGGCCTATCAAAGAAATGTTAGAATCAGAAAAAGTAATGCGAAACCAAAAACAAGAGTTTTAGTATCGACTAATAAGAATCATTTGAAATTAATTTGTAAGTAAATAATTTTAATTAGTTTGTGTTTCTTCTGATTCAACATGTAATATTGCGCTATTAAATATATAAATACAGTTAGTTAAAAATCTTTACGAGCACCTCGTGTACGCTAAAATATACAGCACATACAAATGTGAAAGAAATTTTTGAAATTAGTTAATACTAGTAGGTCGAAAAATCAATAATTTTTAAACATGTAAACAATTTTTTTTGTAAGATTTTGTAGCGATGCTATGCTCTAAGCTTTATTGCAAAAATTAACAAACGGTACCATCGAAACCCCATCATTATAGGAAAATTTTCAAAGCAGATAAATTACATCGAGCCCGTGCTACCAGAGGGCAGACTTCCACTGAATCCGCTGAGTCCGAAGAACTAGTCGAGTGGGACAATCTCCAAAAGAGCGGACGTTCACCACGTCCTCCATATCCAACAAGTCCGCCGAGCAGACGCGCATACACTACTACAGACGTTAATAAACATGGGAGTAGTAAGTAAGCCGATATGGGGAGACATAACAAATGACGTCATCACTAGCGCATCCTTATCTTATCAATGTAAACAAGTAATAAAGATAAGGTATCATGTTTATACAAACAAGTAATTAAAATTATCTTTATTACATGTAATATAGATAATTTTAATTAACTATTTATGTAAACAAACAATACCTTAAGTAAATTATTTGTTTAGATTGATAAGATAAGGATACAATAGTAATGGTGTCATTTGTCTCCACACACCAAGTTAGTAAATAAAAAAAATCATTTCTTACAATGTATAATGTTTTTTATTATAAAAAATATTACTATTCGAATTATCATAAACAATATAAATCCAATCACACATATGTACACATACGTACACTTACGCGAGCACACACACACACACACAATCGTATCGTCTGCTAATGCACGAGGGACACTAGCTTCTTACACTGATCTCTCTCTCTCTCTCTCTCTCTCTCTCTCTTACTCACACGCACACACTCTTTCTTACGCACACGCTCTCTTTTTTCCCTATCTCTTTCTCTCTCACGCACAAGCTTTCCTTCTCTCTCTCTCTCTCTCTCTCTCTCTCTCTCTCTCTCTCTCTCTCTCTCTCTCTCTCTCTCTCTCTCACGCACACACTCTCTCTCCAGCTCTCCTTTCTCCCTCTCTTCTTCTATCTCTCACGCACAAGCTTTCCTTCTCTCTCTCTTACGCACACGCTCTTCTTCTCTCTCCCTCTCTCCTACACACACGCTCTCTCTCCATCTCTCCTTCTCTCTCACGTACAAGCTTTACTTATCTTTCTCTCTTACGCACACGCTCTCTCTCTCTCTCTCTCTCTCTCTCTCTCTCACGCACAAGCTATACTTCTCTCTCTTACGCACACACTCTTCCCCTTTCTCTCTCTCTCTCTCTCTCTCTTTCTCTTACACACACGCTCTCTCTCTCTCTCTTACGTACACGCTCTCTCTCTCCCTCTCTCTCTTACGCACACACTCCTTACTCTTAATTACTAATCTAGGCACACACACACACATACACGGGTAAATATAATTAATGATAAAACTTACGCGTTCACTATACACTCACGCACATAAACACAAAATTTCACGATACGACGTCGATTGTCTCTTCTTCAGCACTCGCCTCTATCTTCACGATGACAAGCTTTCCCCTGTCAGCTATGTTGTCGGGAGATGCAGGCGAGTCGAACTGACAAAATTCTTCGCCTATACCAATCTCCGTATCGACTTCATCACCCTCCGCTTTCTCCTGCTGCAACTCTGCTTCCTCCTGCTGCATCTCCGTTTCCTCCTGCTGCAACTCCGCTTCCTCCTGCTGCGTCTCCGCTTCCTCCTGCTGCTCCTCTCTTTTCACAAGATCTAGCATAGCAGCATCTTCATCGGCATGCACCACCTGTGTAAAGATACACATAATTAATATATTGTGACAAACATAAGATATTCACCTTATTAACTAACTAACCTCCTGCTGCTGCATCACCTCCTCAGCAACCACCTCCATCTCCTCCCTCTTATCTGTTCCTACGCTGCAACACCACAGTTCTCTTCTGTTGCACGTCGTACAGCGTCGCGCTCTGCACTCCGTGCAGTACGTCCAGCGTGTGCGTATGGTCATACGCTTCATCACTCGCGCACACACTTCACATACATCCCCAAGCTTAGGGATGTAGTAATTGACGGGGCCGATGGAAGGTGGACTTCTCATGGTGTGCAGCGTGCGTTTGATTTCTTCACGCTCCTCATACAGCTCAGCATACGTGTCGCGGTGCTGCTGTATGAGCCGCGACGTACGCTCCATCCGTGATTTTAGGAGAGAGCTTTTCTCCTCCAACTGACATAAAACAACACTTTTCACAGACATCCTAGTGGAACTACGATCAACTTGGAACTGACGACTGTAGTCGAAGCAGTCATCTGTAGGGTCTAGGAGGGTGTGCTCTTCGCAGGAAGTTGATATTTTTTAGTATCCACTTGTCGCCATGAGTCTTAGCAGGCGATACCTATACAGCGGAGATGAATTACTGTGACAAAACAACTATACAAGTTTGATACTGCTTGCTGCTCGACGAACACGGGATACTTTTTTTACGATTGTGTGTGTGTGTGTGTTTTTAGTATCTACTCGGCGGCAAGAGTCTTTACAGTCGATACCTATGCGCGGAAAAAATGGATCAGTGTGACAAAACAACGGTTCAGAGTAATCTCAAATGTAATTAACACGTGGATTCTCGGAGCCGTATATTTGATACTGCTTGTATGAGAATCGCTATGGTCATCGCTTGCACAGGAAGTCGAATGCTATTAAATGTGATAGAGCATTGCTTTCAGCCGCCTTGTATCGTGCGAGAATCGTCGACGGTATCATTATTTCAGATTGTTATGCATCTTGGACCCGTGAGAGCGTAGGTAATATAATACCTATTAATCAGTCGATCCTCTTACCGTGTAAGTGACATTCGGCGAAATTTTGATACTCGCGAATGATAAAGCTGAGGCAAAACTTATCACAGGATGTTATTTTTTGTGCTTTATACTGTTGCGCGAGTCCACACATCCCCCCACTAGCAAGACGTTTTTATACTATATAAACCCTACGTTGACCTCAGGAGCTCAGTAGTCATGAGAGTAGTTGCATTAAATCAAGAGCTCGCAAGCATGTATAACGTAGCCGAGGAGTCTTTACGCAGTGTAGTGCTTCGCATCGCGGGCAATCTTCAAGCTAATAGTGTTGTTAGACGCAGGTGTACAAGAATCTGGTGTCTACGCGTGAAACGCATGGTAGCGTGCCAATTATGCCGCGAGTTTTCACGTCTTTTACGATGCTGTGGGCCACGGAAAATTGCACAGCTTCATAGACGCATTTTAAAAAAATGAAACTTAGCTGTGCAATGCGCAGCAGAATTTTGCGCATTTACCTGTGTTGACGCGGTTAATGACAGCATTCGAGGAGAATAATGGTGAGTACATTTTTATTGATTGCAATTTTTCTGCACTATATCGCGTTGTCATTAATAAAAACCAAACAGCACTTGTACTTGGCAACGAGGTAAACGGTGCACAGCTGATAGCGTCGTCTGCTAGTGCTGCTACAAGCTCTGTTTCATTCACTCGCGCGCGCGCATACACACATTCGTAACTCAGTGTCGTCTGCTCTTGCCGTAGACTGCTACGTATGACGTCTAGTGTTTTTAAGTCGTCTGCTTCAGCGCTAGGGATATTAGCTTCTTACATCTGTCATATTACATAGCATGCGATGCGTATTTCTTTATCATTACAGTAATATAACGTATAATTATAAAATCAAAGAATATACATCCGCTATATTCTATGACAGTGAGAATACTTTTTTAAACAACTGTTTTTCTCACTATACTTCTTGCTTTTTTTATTAAAAAAATGTGTAATCAAATATCGGTTAATATTTTGTTTTAATTCATTCGACATCAAAGAGATTTTAATATTCATGTGTTGTATGCATCACTACCTTCGAATACATATAACGTTTATTATAAAAAGTAAGCTCTGTATTTTTAATATAAAATTGTTTTACATTTCAGCGTTAGAAAATTTGTTAGCCGACATAACCTCTGATGAAGATGATGATAATATTACAGAATACACATCAAGTGAATATGTTGAATCTACGTCATCGGATGAAGGTGAGGAGGAGGAGGAGGAGGAGGTGGAGGAGGAAGAAAGAGAGGTAAGTGAGACGGAAGAGGAGGATGCAGCGCAAGCGCTGAATGCTGTAGCCGATATACAGTTTGTACCGGCTGAAATGGTGGGGGTGAGCGCTGCCGATGCACACGGAGAAGAGTTGCGGGCGGAGGAGAGCGAAGCCGTAAGGAGAGAAGCAGCAGCAGCAGCGGTGGCTGCGGCGCCTGCAGCGGCGCGTCTTCAGGTGAATGAGGCGATGGAGGAGGAGGAGTAGGAGGAAGATGAAGCAGTAGAGAGAGCGCAGAATGAGCACGATGCTAGAGCGGAAGAGGCTGTAGATGTACCTGCCAATAGGGATTGTCAGCGCATGGTTAATGTTGACTACCTTCTTGCCACATGTATAGAGCCAACAGCTGCTGCTAATAATATTCTACAGCGCTTGATGGAACGAGCAGCTGATGAAAGCGAGAATATTATTGAGTATGCGGAGCATCCATGTGTTAAAAGACGATGAAAGTGATTTTTCTATTCAAGTTGGTAGAGGACAAACAAGAAGAATTGAAAATTCAAGCAGCAATAATGATGATTTGTCTGACTACGAACAAGAGGATAATCAGCCCAGTGAGGAGAATGAGGAGGCGGAGGAGGAGGAGAGCAGCGAGGAGGATGAGGAGAGAAGCGAAACAGACGATAATATGAATTATCAAGAAGTCGATGAGGAAAGAGAGGATGAGGATATCCAGCCTCCTGGTAATCGTTTTGATATTTTCCAACAAAATTCGCATTATATATCTAAGTATAAAATATAACGTAGACGTATTGTGCTAAAAACAAGATCTCCACCGAAGGATGGATCTATAAATCCGATAGTTTGGTTGGAGTTAGTTATTCGCGATATTTATTCTTATATAATTTCATTATGTAATGAAAACGACATGATTGGCGTCTCCGTTAGAAGTTTAAATTTTGCACGAGGCCCGGGTGGGTTATCTTTACGATTAGTAAATAATTTTTTTTACAATGATTTATGGAATTTAATAAGCGGATTAGCTCAGAGTAATGAGGATTTTCAAATAGATGAGAGCTTTATTCTAACATTAACACTTGTTAATATACCTAATGGTGGCCGAGGTGGAAGTAGAAAGAGGATGAGTGTTGATAGCTTATCTCAGAGAGCGGTTGTATCTATTAGAAATAACGATAATTTATGCTTGCCAAGAGCTTTAATTGTCGGGGAGGCTTTTATGATGTATAAAAAATTCTTTTCAAACGAAGCCATTGATACTTGGAATATTGTCAGAGATAGCAGACGTGGTATGCAAAAAGAGCGCGCAAATCTCCTTACTATTAATGCAAACGTCGTAATTCCTGCAAACGGGTGCGGTATACGAGAAATAGAGACGTATCAGCGGTATTATGTTGCAAAAAATATCGCTATTGTAATATACGATAGTTTATCTTTTGGAAGTGGAGAACCGCCCTTTTACGATGGAAGACCTGTTAAATTCAAATTCTTTTGACGTTATAAATCTTTTGTACGACGCGCGAAGGCGTCATTTCGATACAATATTAAATTTAACCGGTGCTGCACGCAATCGTTTTTTCTGCGAACATTGTAATAAAAGCTATAGATACGTAGATGAGCATAGATGCACAGCCAAATGTGACAGGTGTTTTTGTGCGCCAACGTGTAATTCTAATATAGATATTATAAAGTGTGTGGAATGTAACCGAGAATTTTACGGACAAATATGTTTCGACCGTCACAAAATAGATGGGTCATACAAAATAAATAATAAAAAAATATGCAATGTAGTAAAAGTTTGTAATATGTGTTGCAAACGAATTAATATCTAAGTCAAAGCACGAGTGTGGAATCAATTGGTGCAACTTATGTCGCGAAAAACATGATGTAAATCAGCTCTGTTATATTCAACCCATTGGACGTAATGTTAACGCCCAGATTAATCGTAAATCCCCAAAGAAAAACTTATTTATTTTTTATGACTTTGAGACGCGTCAAGATTCTGCTTACCGTGAACATACAGAGATAAAAATACACATTCTAAATTTATGTGTTGTACAACAGGTTTGCGATGATTGCATGGACAATGAAAATATAAATATACTATGCCATACGTGTGGTGTAAGAGAGCATATATTTCGCGATGATCCAGTTAAACTATTAATAGGTTTGACAGTACGCGAGAAAACTACCTTCGGTCAAATAATTTGTATTGCTCATAACTCTCGTGGGTTTGATGCGCAATTTATTTTGAGAGAAATCGTTGAAAATACCTCAATAGTACCGAACGTAATATTGAACGGACAAAATATAATTATGCTTCAATACGGGCGAACAAAATTTATTGATAGCTTAAACTATTTTCACATGAAATTAAGTGCTTTACCACAAACCTTTTCTCTACCGCCAGCTAGCAAAAAAGGATATTTTCCTCATCTATTCAATACTTTAGATAATCAAAATTATGTTGGGGCTTTACCCGAAGCATTGTTCTATGCGCCTAATACCATGTCAACGTCTGAGAGGGAAAAGTTTATTGTATGGTATGAGGAGAACCGAAATACTTATGAGTTTGATTTTCAACGTAAAATACTCGATTATTGCCGTATGGATGTAGAAATTTTAAGACTTGCATGCATGGCTTTTCGGAAAATTTTCATTAAGTACGGGAATACTTGTCCGTTTACAGAGGCAACTACCATAGCTTCTGCATGCTCCATTGTGTATAGAAAACATTTCTTACGCGAAAAAACTATCGGTATCATTCCAGCAGGTGGATATCGACACGCTGATAATCATTCGCAAAAGTCAATACAGTGGCTGTTACAGTGTGTACGTGAAATTGGTCGGGAAATCATACACGCGGGTAGAGCACGTGAATTTATGCTTCCAGAAGGGTTTCGTGTAGATGGCTATTTACCTCAGGAAAATGACAATGCTAATGCTAAGGTATTGTCTTTGAATATCAAGGCTGTTACACACACGGTTGCCCTATTTGCTTTAATAAACGACGAGATAAAATAATGTCATACGGCAGAACTATGGATGAGTCGTACGAGAATACTTTTCGGAAAATTCAAAAAATAAAAGCCCTGGGTTACGAAGTTCGAGAGATATGGGAATGTACTTTTGATCGGATAAAAGCAGAGAATCGCGAAATCTACGAATATGTAACACAGTATCCTCTTATGAGTCGTATAACGTTGAATCCGCGCGATGCTTTTTTTGGAGGTAGAACGGAGAATATAGTTACTGAGTACACGATCGGAAATAACGAAAAAATTCAATATACAGATATATGCTCTCTTTATCCGTACGTGTGTAAAAGAGGTCGATTTCCCGTGGGACATCCGCGAATTTTAATTGGTAAAGACTGCAACGAATTAACGCAGGGGAATAACAATAATCTCAACAATATTGAAGGATTAGTTAAATGTAGTATCTTACCACCGCGCCACCTGCACATTCCACTCTTACCAATTAAAATGCACGGACGTCTTCTTTTTGCTCTTTGCCGCTCATGCTGCGAAGAAATGCAGCAGTGTGACTGCAATCACGAAGACCCAAAAATGCGTGAATTCACGGGCACCTGGGTTGCTGATGAGTTGCGTAAAGCTGTTGAACTCGGTTACAGTATTACGAAAATTTATATTATTTGGCAATATGAGATGACACAATATAATCAAATTGATGGTAGCGGAGGTCTTTTTGCTGAATACGTAAATACTTTCTTAAAAATCAAGCAAGAGGCTAGCGGATGGCCCTCATGGCGTACTGATGAAGCAACTAAATTACAATACATTGAACAGTATAGACTCGATGAGGGTATAACTTTGGATAAAAATAATATCGAAAAAAATTCAGGGTTGATGAGTATAAACCTTTTATTGGCTCTAAACTAGGTGATATGACAGATGAACTTTGTGGTTGTTTCGGGAGGACCAAAGTTTTACGCTTACACAGCTGTAACACCCAATAAAGATGATAATATTGAATGTTGTAAAGTAAAAGGTATCTCATTAAACTTCTCAAACGGTGTAAAAATTAATTTTGATAGCACTAAGAATTTGATTAACGATGCCTTTGCAAACGAAGATCACGAATCTGAATAAATGAATGATGAATGTAGTAAAATACGCTTAAAATTCAAAGCAATCAGAAGAACTATAATGCATGAAGTTGTAACGTGTGAAGAATCGAAAACATGTGTTGTATTGAAAAAACGACGATACCTTACGTCACGTAAGTCTCTATCTTTTGGATATAAGAATAATTAACTTTTTGGATGTATTTATTGTAAATAAAAACAAACACAAATTTTTATATAATTTCCTTATTTTTCCATTTAAAAGATCCCTAACACATTTTTATATCCTCAGTATAGCTTCTGTCATCGAAGAGAATGCTTCTTATGGAAATTTAGCTCATTTTAACGCATAATTCAGCTTACTCGCGGTGTTATTTAGCTTGTTGGACACGAATATCAGCTTAAACAGCGGTAATAACAGCTTGTGATTCAGCACACGTAAAATTAGCTTATTTTTACGTGTGCCGCGCCGCGCCGCCGCCGCCGCCGACCGTCCGCGTGTCATATGCTTATTTTAAGGAAAATCACTCGTGTGTGTGTGTGTGTGTGTGAGTACTCGGCGAAATGGATATGCGATTCAAACATCCGTTTACGTGTATTGTTAGCGGACCCACGGGATGTGGTAAAACAGTTTTTGTCAAAAGGTTTCTTCGACATCTTCCACTCATGTGCAGTGTAATCCTTGATCGGATATTACTCTATTATGCCGAGTGGCAGTCTACGTATGAGACAGACTTTGTTCCAGGAGGCATAAGTAGGGAGAGTAGAAAAAAAATTGTTGAATTTCACGAGGGATTACCTCAGCCTTCAGATTATTCTCAAGACAATGAAAAGAAAAAATTATTAATTATCGATGATTTAATGAGAGAATCTTCGAATAACATTATTCTCGATTTATTTACAAAGGGAAGTCATCATAAGAATTTAAGTGTGATTTTTATTACACAAAATCTTTTTCACAAAGGAGCGGGTCAACGCGATATCTCATTAAATGCAAATTACCTCGTTATTTTTAAAAATCCACGTGATCGTTCGCAAATACAATATCTAGCGCGTCAAGTCTATCCCGAAGACCCAAAATTTTTACAAGAAGCGTATCTCGATAGTACATCAACTTCTCATGGCTATCTTTTGTTGAATTTGAAACAGTCGACCGAGGATGAATTTCGTTTCCGTACCTCTGTTTTTCCCAATGATAAATTGAGTTACGCATATGTACCGAAGAAGAATAAGAAATTCCGATAAAAGTAGAGGATTCTATGATTAAAGCTTCGGTCTGATTGAAACAATGGCAGGGAGAGGAGCGTCTGCGAGAACCGATAGTCGTAGACAGCGTAGAAGACAGCGTGGAGGTGGTGGTGGTGCTGCTGCTGCTACTGAAGAAGAAGAAGAAGAAGATACAAGGTGTGGATGCCTATCAAAGCATTTTACAAAAAAGTGTGTTGCAGTATTGAATGCTCTTTGTCATGCAGATAGTCAACGGCGCTTAGCACTGTTACGTGTAGCTGATAAAAAACTCATTAAAAGCATATGCGAGTGCGTGTTAAATGTATTGCGCGGAGTCGTTAAAATAAAAAACTCACACAAGTCAAAGTTAAAAAAACATAAAAGTGTCTTGAGAAAATTATTAAATAAATCCAGTAGTAATAACAGTGAAAAAGAGTGGAAAAAAAAGAAACGCGTCCTTATTCAAAACGGTGGTGCCTTTTTACCAATGTTACTTGCACCAATTATAGGTGCACTTGTGTCAAAAATATTTGGAGTCTCTGGAATTAAAATATGGAGCACGCTCGTAAAATGGTCATTGTACCAGAGGAAACATACGAGAGAGTAACGAAGCAACAGCATCAAAAACAACAACAACAACAACAACAACATATATTAGAAGAGTCGAGTAATGCTTTAGAGCCAACGATACAGACGAAGGGTGATAATTTAAGTCGTCTCGATGCTGAGATGCACGATATACTTTTTTCAAAAAGTATCACCGATGAACGTGAAAAATGTCAAAAATATTTACAAATTTTAAGAGGATATCTTCATTTTAAAAATTTGGAACGTCAGGAACTTTTATCAGATGCAAATATACTTGATGTAGAGCATGAAAATGAAGATATATCGAGTCCATTGTCCGATGAAGCGATACTTGCAAGCATTTCCAAGGGTTATGTGAGAAAAGCACGTTTATTGCTTCAACATTGGACATCAGCATCCCATCGTATTAAATGGGATAATTCAGGTACAGTTAGCATTGATGATAAAGCTATACCACACTCAAATATTGTAGATTTACTAGAAGACGTGGTACGGAGTAGACCTGTTGATGAACCTGTAGGAAGATTTAGTTAGCTAATTTTATAGCAACAACTGACACTCCACCCAAATTAATAAGTAATCCAGAGGTGATAAAAATTAGTGAAAGTTTGAAACGTGCATTAAACAAAATTCCTTCAACCAAGAGAAATAATTCCGAGAGCGTTCAGACTTTGGAACAAGGTACTAGACTCGCGGCCGCACAACGCTATAGTGCACGTTTGAATAAGAAAAAATCCATACCGCAAAAAGCAGACAACAAGTAGCTGGCTTATAAAATTTAATATGTCTTATGAAAATCAATACTTTGACACTAGACACGAGACTGGATACGCTAGTGCACGTAATCTGTTACTAATCAATGGTAAAAATAAGAAGAAGAAAAGCGAGGTTAATGCGTGGTTAAGTAATCAAGATGCATACACACTACACAAACCTATTAGACGAAAATTTCCTAGATTGATGTACAATGTCACTAATGTGGATGATTGTTGGGAAATGGATTTGTGTGACATGCAATCTCTCAAAACGTATAACGATAATTTTGCGGATTTACTTGTAGTCATAGATGTTCTCAGTAAATATGCTTGGGTCGAGCCTTTACGTGACAAAAGTACAAAAAGTGTTGTAGCTGCTTTCGACAAAATCTTAAAAAGAGCCGATGGGCGACGCCCAATTCTTATACAAACTGATCGAGGCAAAGAGTTTGTCGGATCAGATTTTCAAAATTATATAAAACAACACAAGATTAATTTTCGAGTAGCACGTAATCCCGATGTTAAAGCAGCCGTCGTCGAGCGTCTAAATCGCACGCTCAAAGAACGTATGTTCAGATATTTTACTCACAAAAATACTCATAGGTATGTCGATGTTATTGAAAATATCGTTTACGCGTATAATCACACTATGCATAGTGGTACTAAAATGGTTCCGGCAGTTGTCAATATTCGTAATGCAGTTGTGGCAAGAAAAAATTTAGAAAAAAGAGCTCTTAGTCAGAGAAAAAAGTCTAGAGCACATATATACAGCGTGGGTAATCATGTTCGCATCAGTCGGTTGAAAGGCACCTTCGATAAAGGTTACGAAAAGAATTACAGTGAAGAGATCTTTAAGATTACCCGTGTCTCACGTCGTCAAAATCTCTTCACCTATGAATTGACTGATTTAGAAGGTGAAATAATCGACGGATTTTTTTATCCCGAAGAACTAGCTCGAGTTGGCGATGATCGTTTGTCATAAAATAAGGAATTCAAAGTGGAACGTGCGATCAAGAGTAGGGGACGTGTTGTTAAAGTTTTTGTAAAGTGGCTTGGCTATCCTGATAAATTTAATTCGTGAATTAAAGCAAGCGAAATCGTTACACTTTAAACATGGCTGAGGACGAATTTTATTTGATATTACCGAGTAACAGTAGTATGAAATATTTTTCTGAAAATACAACATCTTGCTTCACCGCGCACTTATCGCACGAAGTACGTCTGCATGGTAAGTGGAGTGTTGCTCTCACGGAAATCAGCATACCATGCACGATGATGCATATTCAGAAACACGAATGTAATATAAAGTTTGTTAACGCACGTAGAATAGCAGTTGCAAGAAAGAGAGACATATCTGAATATTTACCGGATTGGACAAACGACAAACACAACGATGCCATATTTCCACCAGGTGTTTACGAGAATCTCAACAATCTCACAGAAGCTATAAAGAATATACCTGAATCTCACTTACGTATTGAGCAGGCAAAGAAAAAAAGTGGTTATTACAATTTACATAAAAAGTGTGAATGTAAGGAAACTCATTTTTTCAGCTTGAGCGAAAAGGTCAAACGAATATTTGGCTTTGAGAATGAAAAATATAGAAATCAGGAATTTATACCCATGATTCCATCTGTAGAGTCGAAAAAAAATGCAACATTGGTAGGAAACAGACCTGGTTGTTTGGCAAGAGCGATAGCTGATCAATTTTTCGTTTACTCAGATATTTGTATTCCGTACACAGTCGGTGACGTTCAAGCATCCCTTTTGCGCATAGTAACACTCGATAATTCAAAATATAAATTTGGTGCGAGAGTGGTCAAACAATTTGCACCGGGAATTTATCTACCTTTGTTAAATAACACATTTCAGAATATAATAATAGATATAAGAGATGAAAATGTGAATCATATACCATTCGAGTACGGGACGTTGACCGTAACACTACATTTCAAGCGCATTCTCTGAGAAAAAAAATGGCTTACTACGCAGAATACTATGCCGATCAAATCGGTGGTGGTGATGGTGGAGGAGGAGTACGTCGAGTGTTTGCAGGTTCAACTTATCAGCGAGGTCATGGTGGAATCGGCAGCTTTTTGAGTGGATTATTTCGAAGAGTTTTACCTTACATTACGAGTGGTGCTATAGCCGTTGGAAAAGAAGCTATCAGAGCAGGAATGCATGTACTAGATGATGTGGGAAATCACGGAAGCAATTTTAAACAAGCTGTAAATATGCGCATGCGTGAGTCCGGTAAAAATCTTAAGCATAAAGCCGCTGATAAAATTGCCGCTATGATGAAGGGATCAGGATATAAGATACGCGCTAAAAAGCGGAAGCGTCAATCGTCCAAGAACAGTTCAGCTGTACGCATCAGCAGTAAAAGTAGCCGTGTAAAGAAGAAGAAGAAGAGCCGTGTCAGTGTTCGCAAATCTACGAAAAAGAAAGCGGGTAAGAATAAGCCAAGGAAGAAGAGAAAACAACGCAGTGAGAGCGATATTTTTGGATCTACATAGATATTATTTAATATGGCTTTTCTACACTCAAACTCATGCGAATGCATGAAATCAGAATTAGATTTATTTACATTACCACCTACACGGACTTCGGTGGAAAGCTCTCAATTTATACATTATAAACCTGTTTCTTCGCTAACAGACGATGGACCGTTGGAATTCGTCGTTCCAGCTGGTAGTGATTATCTCGATCTTGCACACATAATGCTAAGCATTCGTATGCAGATAGAGCCAAATGTTGAAATAACAGAAGCAGCTAAAGCTACAGAGTATCCGAAAGTAGCAGCAATAAATAACACGTTACATTCGCTATTTAACCAAATAGACGTTTTCTTTAATCAAAAATTGGTTTCACCACCAAACAATGCTTATCCTTACCGAGCATACATCGAAACACTGTTAAATTATTCAAAGAGTAGTATGGAATCACATCTCACGAGTGGACTCTGGTATGCGGATACCCCTGGAAAATGGGCAGCTCCTCCCAATACCAAGCGTACTGATGTAAATGCAAATATTGGTCAGTGTAACCGTCAGTATTTTACCCAGAATGGTAAAACTGTCGATTTACTCGGTCATTTGCATTGCAATGTTTTTAATCAAAATAAATTTCTATTAAATGGTGTAGAACTGCGATTACGATTGGTTAGGGAGTAAGGATGCTTTTGTTTGATGGATTTTACAGATGAGGATAAATTTACTATACGCATTAAGGAAGCTTCACTGATTGTGCGTCGAGTTAAAATAAGTCCAGGTGTTATACTAGCTCATGCTAATGCACTTACAAAGGCCACTGCTAAATACCCAATCAATCATGTGGAGGTGAAGGCATTTACAATGCATAGAGGTATTCTTGGCGATACACTGGACAACGTTATTCTCGGTCAAATACCCAAAAGAATAATCATTGGATTTGTGGATAACAAGGCATTCAATGGAAATAGAAAGTTTAATCCATTTAATTTCCAACATTTTAATATAAACTATATTTCTCTTTATGTGGATGGTGTCCAGATTCCCAGCAAACCATTGCAGCCTCGATTTACGGGTGAAAGTCAATTATTTATCGACTCGTTTCATACACTATATTCTGGGACTGGAATTAATTTTCTAAACGAAGTATTAATTATCTCACGATCGGAGTACGATGAAGGGTATACATTATTTGCTTTTGATCTAACGCCTGATTTATCAGCAAATTCAGTTTCTCATTGGAATTTAATCAAGCACGGCAGTGTTCGTGTAGAGGTAAAATTTGAAAGAGCACTTGAATCTACAATCAATTGTATAATTTACGCCGAATACGACAATGTCTTGGAAATAGATTCAAGTAGGCAAATAATAACGGATTTTAATGCATAATACCGTTAAAGCGATGGAAAAGTAAGAGGAGAAGGTGGAGAAGGAGAAGAGGGATGGGAAAAGAAGCAACAGCAGCGCCTCTATGCTATAGATGAGTAAAAAAGCTAAACGTCATACTCTCAGTCACGTTTGAGAAATGAGCGAGTTTGGATCGACTGTGTCAATTTTTTATAGTATCATGGATTACGTTATCAATATTCAGGGTTTGAGAGACCGTAACAACAAGTTTATACCTAAAGAAGTTGGTGTACTTGGTTTAGAGCACAGAATCGTCCAACATTGGATAGTTAAGGAACCCCATAGATTTGAAGAACTGAAGAGCAACTGGACTTAAAAGAACTAACGACTACATCTCTAATCATTTTCATGGAATTCGTGGACGGGTACGTACAGCTACTTCATCGTCTATTTACGCGACACACGAAGAGAGCGTAGTCGATCATTGCTGAAATAATAATAATAATAGAATGAATACACAAGAATTACTAAAAGCTCTTGACCCGTTAACCGTCAAGACAGTTGGCGTGTATGCTGCGGATAGAATTCCAAACGTTTTGGAATACCCCGCGGCCATCATAGCTAATACAGATGATCACACGAAGAAAGCAACACATTGGATTGCTATCTACATAGACTCAAACGGTTATGGAACATACTTTGACAGTTACGGACTACCACCAATGTACCAACATCATCTTAAACGACTCAAAAGAAATTGCAAGCGGTATCAGTGGAATAAAAAAATGTTGCAAAGTTTTGATTCACAGGTGTGTGGCCAGTATTGTGTTATGTTCCTTTACCATATGGTTAGGCTACCTAACTTACGCGCGTTTTGTCATAAGTTCTCGCGAGATTCACGAAAAAATGATGCCGTAGTTGTATCGTTCTATAAAAAGCTGTTACGAAATAATAATCATCGTGTACGCTCGAAAGATGTTAGGAGGTTTGGAAGTGAAGCCTCGCGCGGTTCAGGATTTTGTAATCAAACATGTACTTCGAGAATGTATGTAAAGTAATAATAATAATTGTCAGATATCATGTAGTAAAAAATATGAATAAAAGTGTAATCTTTCATAATATAAAAAATGTTTTCATTTATAGAGCCTTACTCATTCCTTTAATTCCATACTGTAGTACTATGATATATTTTTTCCTGTTGCATCACACTGTATAGTTCTAAGTACATATACATCGGCATTTATTAACGGTTATAATACTAATATCCGGTGATATTTACTGTTTAGTTTTATATTTCATTTCAATCTTTATCTGTAAGAGAAAGAGAAGCTGATAAAACTGACGGTTGTAGTAGTAGTAGAGTAAACATCCTGTTCTTAAAAACTCGGAGAAATATAACCGTAGCCTTTGACGGTTAACGAATATGATATTTCCATTGTGTTACTTTTGGCTTAGAAAGTTACCAGGGAAGCTATCGACCAGTGGTGAAACTCTCAACGTCTACAGCATGTTTTAAATCCGTCAAATTTGATGCATCTGGCTGGAAGGTCTTCAAGAATTACTTTGATCTTATAAATTGTTATTTCCAAGATGCGTACAGATTCCAAAGTGAATACGCTCGACCAACGAAGGTGTACATGGAAAATCATGATCTGATGTTTACTTCTTCATACAATACCAAATCCATATTGATAGAAGAAAGACCTGTCGGAACATCCATCTTTCCAAATCTTTTGATTGACGAAGAAAACGATGATGTACTGCATACAGTTAGTGCTTCCCATTTCAATGACTACATTGGTGGTGGTGGTGCTGCTGCTGCTGCTACTATTACTGATGGTGAGAATCTACGTCATCAACCACCACGAGCAAAATTGTCTCACAGTGTATTGACGAACGTATGAGTAAACTTGAAGAGTGTGTTGATAAAGTGAATGAAATTGTTTCTCATATTAAGAAGTTTATAATTGACTGTATTAAAAACGATGGTATTGAGAAAGACCCTAATTCTATAATAAAGACGTATGAGATGTTTCAACAATATTATACTTTATACACTGAAAATATTAAAATTATTATTCACGACAAGTTTAAAGATACTATTGAGGAAATAATTTTAAATATAATCTTATGTGAAATAGCTGCTTTTCAATTGTTTGATATATATAAAGACATTTATACTGCCATAATTAAAGTATAAATATACATGCCATTTTTTGTCATTACGCTTTGTACATATGTCTTCCTATCTTGTAATAAACCAGAAAATATTAAAATTCACTTTTTGTGACATCATCTAAACCTCCCACCCTACTGCCACTCCTTACAACTCTCTATAAATATCAACTGTGCATAAGTATGTTCTCATTGCTTCGCGTACACTTGACGAGTCATAATCGTAATATAGACAAACACAATATGGAGAAGAAGAAGAAAGGAGGTTCAGGTCGAGAGGAAGTGAAATATAAACCGGCTTCTGGATTCCAAAAGTATCTACCTCAATATGCTTCCAATACTGGATCATTCCCGAAAAAAGAAGGGTACAGGAGTTATTGTCCTGACAAGGAAGAAAATAAAGATTCCAAATATCAAGGACACAACAACACTGATTGGGGATAGCAACAATAAAGTCTTATTCTAAGACTTTTATTTATCAATTAAAATCGGTCCTTTTTAGGACCACAATATTTCTATAAACGTACTACAAACTCATCATACATAAAAATCTCATTATCTTATGACGTCATAAGAGGTGTACATGACGTCAGTAACAATCCATACTTATCTTAATTGTTTTACAAGATAAATGCTTAAGACGTTGGCGATACCTTATCTTTATTACCTGTTTTCATAATAAAAAAAAGTATCATCATGGCTTATTATTGCGGTAAAGATAGCTTCTTTGTTTATGTAAACATGATATCTTAATTACACACGTATAAACAAGATATCCTTATCTTAATTAACTGTTTATAAACATGATACCTTATCTTATCTTTATTTACTTATGATTTTTTGTTATTTTTCTTCCTTGCCGAGCTAAAAATCGATGAAAATTTCGAAATTTGATACAAAATTAACTACTAATATGTCCGAGATTCGTCGATTTTTAGCTCGACAAGGAAGCAGAATCCCGAAATATGTCAAGAATACTTTTTTTCTTAGAATTTTTCGTAGCATTTAGTTGTAATTTTTTCAGTCCCGTAGAGGGTTTATTTTGAGACATCAAAAATTAGATGGATTTTTTTAGGTTATAAAATGGTCAAGACCCATTCTGGGACCTATGCTGGGACTTTTGCACTATAAAAAGCTATCTCCATGAATTTTTTGGTAGTCCTAGTCCGGATCAAAATCAAAGTGATCATGGACCAAGATCTTAATTTTGAAGAAGATGTAAGCAAGTCTGAACGTGAAATAGAAGATATTATAAAACTCAATGAAGCCACAATGAAAGCAAAGAATTTAGTGTTGTGCGTTAATATAAGAAGTATGAATGCTAATTTCGAAAAATTGGAAATCTTTATTGAGCGTTTAATGAAAAAACCTATTGTTATTATTTGTACGGAGACCTGGAACTTGCAATATCCTCAATACTATCAACTACATGGCTATCAAAGCTATTATAATGAAAGTCAAATTAATAAAGCAGATGGCGTCATTATGTATATTAAAATAATATATATCATAACACTACAATAGAAAAGGTTCATAGATTGAGCGTTGTAAGTTCTGATATTAAATTTATGTCCGGGGAGTCAATAAAAATCTCTGCCATGTATAGGTGCCATGACTTACCTAAGAATGAATTCGTAAATAGCCTACGTTCGTTTTTGTCAAGGCATAGAAATCTTAAAAACCACTGCATTTTTGGAGACTTTAATATTGATATATTGGAAAACTATGTTGAAAACAAAAAAATAAGCAAAAAAACTATTATGCAGGAATACTTAAATAATTTTCTCGAACATGAATATTTACCATACTTTCAAGGAATTACACGTCCTTCTCTAAATCAGGATAAGGGCACGTGTATTGATAACTGTTTTGCTAAGACTAAAA